>CAFUXE010000241.1:28475-50693 GCA_903364295.1 Serranus cabrilla
GAAGTGTAGAGGAATGCAGTGATGATGGGAGGATGGAGGAGGAGGGAGGGGTCGGGCTCCGCTGGTTCTTGCCGTTTCGGAGAAGACGGAGGGACTTGACCCTGATAGGCTGGATAAGGCTGTGGTTGCTACGGCGACTGGCTACCTTGCCAACAGGTCCTGTACCTGCCCTCTTCAAGGTTTGCTCTGACCTGGAAAACAAAATCACACAGTTAATATATGAATCATATGACAGATAGATAAAAAGTTGGGATGTTGCGTAAAATGTGAATAAAACAGAATGTATCAAATTCAGAATTAAACACGCAAGAATCTGAAGAAAAACAAAACATGTATTTTGAATATTTAAAGACGCAATGTACTTTATTGTATCTGCAAAGTTAAAAATTTAGGTTGTACCCTGGTTAGGTGCTTTATCAAGGTTATTACAACAACAACCACTTTGACGTTAGTAGACTTACAGCTACATACCTACACAGAATGCATGATAATTCTGGATAAAAATATCACAAAAATACAGCGACATGATTATGATCTCAGCATTCAAAAAGGTGCCATAAAGAACATCCCACGACAGATTTGGGGTCCTGGCCTGTAGACAGAAGCTATCAGCTGTCAAACTATCAAAGTGTACAGGGTGCATGTTAACCTGCTGAGGCAGGCAGGAGGGCAGGGGGAATTCTGAGAAAGGCAAATGCCACAAAGGAGTGCAGAGCATTCCTACTATTGTTTGAATGTTCCCCTCCTGTAGCTCGCTTCATGTTTTGTCTACCAGTTTCTTCCCAAATTCAACATGTCTGACAATATTTCTAAGAGAAACAAAGACAGAGATAGCCAAGATGCTTAGACAATATAGTATAGCAAGAGTTATGTCACATGGTCATGGTATAATGCCAAGTGACCGTGGTATTTAAGTAGTGTGACCTTTCAGGCTAAGTAAGGGCAACAAGGCCTGAACTTTGACCCCTCAGACGCAGGATCCACTCAGTAAAGTCTGATATGATACAAGTCCTTCAAGTTGTTTCTTTGATGTTTGACTGGGTTGAACCAATTGCAAATCCTCTTAAGGGCAAATGTGTGATTAATTTTTATTCAACTTAATGCTTTAAATGTTTTTATTAGAAAAGTAACTTTTCAGCAAACTAGCTCTTATGTTAGTCTGTTAATCTACAGCAGGAAGAGATGTGCTCTGTTGTAGCCAGCACTCAATTCAGTTATTTCTGCTAACACGCTGCTGCACACTGACAGCGAGCTGCGAACTAGCTAGCTCTCCCGTTAGTGACAGTAACTATCCTAACAGCATGAGAAGATGCGCTCCATTCAGTTAGTCATGTGCTAAGCAAGTTATATATACAAAAAGTCATGGGCCAAATCATTGTTCTTCCAAATACATTTTCTATTACTAAGGGACACCTTTAGTCTCAAGTCCTGCAGTAACGGACATACAGCCTGGTCTGAATGGCAATCAAAATGTTTTCACCCACCCACTGCTTTAACATCAAAATAAGTTTTAAAATCAAACAGTGATGCAGCCTGTGACTTCCTTTTTTTCTATTATAATTATAAGTCACTGCTGTTGTGAGCAGCACTGCTTCCATGCTGTAAGTCGTAAGAAACATTTACATAAAAGACACTTAGGTAGATGAAAACAAAAAGCTGTATATTTAACAGACAGATACTTGTCTTGACGTCGTTGTTAGGTTTTATTCTTGTTAAGATGATGTGTGTTTTTAACACCTGGCAGACAGCATTGTCCAATTCCATCCCCTTACACTTATTTGCCACCCAATTACAATAATCCTATTGGTGACCCCTGACGACCCCCGACGACCCACAGCCTGGTTAAAACAACCTAAACCACTAAACACAAAGACTAAGTCTGTGAGGAATGACAAGTATGCTTGAAACACATGCACATACACGTGCAAGCATATGTATAGAGGAAAGGGCATGCAAATACACACACACACACAGCACTAACACGAGAGTGACAGCCTTTTGTTTTGAGCAGTGTGTCTGACAGAGGAAAAAACAACATTACAATGAGAGGATTAGAAGACTATTGTGAAATTCTAAGTGCTGCTGAAGGACCAGCTGGTTTTATTACACACAAACAATGCCTGAAGAAAAGCTGAAATAGTACAACTTTCTATTAAATAACAGAATTAAGTTCCACATAAGATGCACATGTCACACGCACACTTAGTATGTAACTGTCTGGTGGGTGACAAACAGTTTGGGAGCAACAGGTCAACATCAGAAGCGTATCTCTCCCACTGTGCTGTGTGCATTAACGTTACATGCAAATAAACAGTTTAACAGACACTTTTGAAAATGCATGTGCAAATGTGTGCCTGGCATGCTTTAAATGACTTGCTCATGTGTGTGCAAGCTCATTTGTCTATGCACACTCTAGTCTATAAGTATGCATGGAAGAGTTCCCTTAAAGATGAAAGTCAAGTTTATTTAAGAATATCAGTTCACATGTAGCTATAAAAATGTCTCAAGCTCGAGGACTGATGATAAATAGCCTGCTAATTGAAAAAACCCTGGGACAGAATAATAATCTTAGATTCAAATTTGTTAGTGAAGTACACACAGAGTGTCATTTGCAGTCCAATGACTATTGCTGCAGGGGCGTTAAGGGATCAAATGAATGTGGTAATCAAAGATCCCCTCAAATAGTTAGGTGTGTTTTTAAGGAAATGTGTGGCTGTCTCCAGGTGTAGCTGCAGAAGTCTGAATGGTGCAGAGCAGGACAACATGAACAGGCAGCACCAAACATTTTGTAGTTTTTAAAAGTTATCAGTACAATGACGTTAGAAAAAAAAGATTTCAATTAAGAAGGCAAGATTTGATCTAATTTTTAATGTTAAACTTTGTCCTCACCTGTTATTTTTCACAGCTGTATCTGTCACAGTGACGGGGGCCACAGTGACATCACCACTACTCCCTTGCACTACTGGCTGCTGTGCCACGCCTCTCTGCTGGCTCCGCCTCCTTGATTTGATCTGAAAGAGGAAATAATCAGAAGGCAAAGGAGGTGGAATAAGCGTGAAGCTCTTGTAGATATCTGACTATAAACCAGATAATTGGGTGTCCCATTGTAGTAAGTAGTTTGTAGTTAGCAGGAATGTCTCATCTCGTTTCTGAGCCACATTCCCCACTTAGTCTGTGGTTAACCAGCATCGACAAGGTACTCCTGAGAGGATGTGATTTCAGTTTATGGAGCCCAGTGTGTGTGTGTGTGTGTCTATGCTCTGGAAAGCTCCTGAAGCTACATCGAGGAGGGTTACTTTCAATCCCACTTACTTTCCTTGAAAATAACATATTCAATGGTATGTCTTTATTAATTCCCTTTGTATGTGTGTGTGTAGATATTCCAGTACCGGTCTCTATAAAAGCAGGCTAAGCAAAGTATTTCCTGGCGTCCCTCTGCCCAGCCAAAACTTCCAGATCCTCCTGGGGGACCCCGAGACGTTCCCAGGCCAGATGAGACAAATAGTCCCTCCAGCGTGTTGTAGGTCAACCCCTGGGCCTCTTACCACAGTTCATATAAAACCTGGCCCATATGAGAAAAGCTGGCCTGGTTGGTTGGACATCTGTCTAAATGGAAAAGGGACCAGATGCATCTGCCAGAGCAAATAAAACATGAGCTTAGTGGATTTGTGTGGTTCCCAGGCTATAGAATAGTACGATGGGAGAATGATTCCATTCAAGAGCGTGACAAAGGGGGCGAGGGGGAAATATTTAGACTAAAATGTGGACCAACTTTACCCAGAACCAAACCACAAGGGCTGTCAACCAGTGATAGCTCTAGTCACTGTGACAACATGCTACAAGATGTATTCCTATCCCAAGAAAAATCCCCTGGGCAATGTTCCAATCGCATCTTCCAATTATTTTTAACTGACAGTCTGTGGAGCTGTATATCAATGTATGTGACGTAACAGATGGCAAGGTAGAAGAGAATATTTTCTCTCTTTTAAATATAAACAGAACTGCTATGGATCACAGGAGAAACATTTCTCAAGAGCAGCATTCCCCAACTGATCAGAGATAGCAAAACAACACATGTTCATATCTTCTAGTAACACAGTAAAGATGGCACTTTTGCTTTAATTTGACACTAAACCTGATCCTTTCTAATCCCCCTCACTTATTTTGTGTATCTCTCCTCTGCCTATTTCAAATTGCCTGTCTCTCTATCATTGTTTCCTTTACCCAAATGTATTTCTCTTAGTTCTATATATCAATATTAAAATGTATACATTTGAGGAAGTTTCAACATAGGTGATTCCCAATGGGCAATCGGAGCTACAGTGTGCAAGTGCCTTCCACAGTGGTCACATGAAACCTCTAATTACTGCAACATTAAAACTGGGAGGCCAATGAGTACAGAGAGTGCGGTTTCACAGGACTGAATAGAGATGACATTTCAAAGCAGTCACTGTAATATTTATTTTGCCATGGTAATGGCCTACATATTTTACCATATGTAACTGATCTGTTAACCTATTATTTTGGTAATTATCTTACTGTACTCTGCTAGCCCTGACAAATACAGTTAACTATACCAACCAAATTATTCATTCTTTAATCATCTATCAAATTAATCGGAGCAGACAGCTTTGAAAAAATGGCAAAAGCCAACCTGAAGAGTGTTATTTTACTAAATCTGAATGGGACAACTGGTGTGGGCCCAGAGGTTCTTTTCTAGAGGAGTCAATGGTCCATCCAAGGGACAACACACAATGTTGTGAAATGTAGTTCTACAAATAAATGTTTTATGAAACTATAACATCATATACATCAAAGATAGGGTGATCAAGTTGTTTTATCAGGGAACTGCAGTATATTTAGTAGTGGATGCTGCATGGTTGTCTTCTTACGTGAAAAATGACAAACATTATGTTAATCACATCTGATAATTAAAGCAACAGAGTCAGACAGCAGATATATTCCAAACTGATGTTTTGAAGCTCTTTTCCCTTTGGATCCTGAACTTATGTTACATGAAATACCATGATATGTTTTCTAGAGTCTGACAGTCATGACACTTGTGGTTAAGACATCAATGAGATATTCGCAAAAGTACAAATGAGGGAAACAACTTGTTGTTTACTATCCACTAATGCAAGCTGCGGTTAAGTACTAATGTGTGTGGGCAACACAAAATTGAAGATGCCTAAAAAAGAATCTTTGCTAACTTTATACACAGAGTGGAGGTTCCTTCTCTAATGAATCCTCTTTGGTGGAGTGCACAGACACCACTTTATAAAACTTGTTTACTAGGTCACACACAAAAGTCTATTTTTTAATTTGGCTAACTTACAAAATAAATGTCACAGCTTAAAATTTAAACAAGAACCCTGCTTACAGCTTTGATCCTGCCCTTGATTTTTAGGAGGACAAATGGGCGCAGGGAGCCTGTAATGACAGGATATTTTACTGTATGTTTTAAGCTGGACATTGAAGCAGAGGTGTCCTCACACCCTGTGGATATAGTATCTCTATATATAACATATCATAATTAAACCCTGTCAAAGTGACCTCTGCTTTCTGAAGTAGCTGCTACTGTGCTGGCACTGAGAAACGCCTTGTTACCAAATATTATGAAAACCCAACACAGTAAAAACAGAGATAAGCCCTGTTGTGTCAAAAGTGTTACATTAGATGCCAACTTAGTGAGCCTCGCTGCCCAGTCTGGTCTTAGCAGAAGGATTTGGCATCTACATTAAGCTGTTGAAACTCTGGTTGTCAGACACTTGGTCCTTTGTTTGAGACTTTCACACTGCGGGCTCTCAGTGGATCCTGATTTCTTAAAAGGCTTAAGAAAACCACACTGTTTGGGAAGAGTGTGAGAGTCTCCAGATGGCAGAGGGTATAGATCAATGTTCCTGAGAATTGCACTTGAGGTAAAAGGCCACACCATATGGAGAATATTGTAAAAAATACCTGACTGCAGCACAACTGCTTTATTGGTTTCTTGCAGTCACAGCGTATGGGCACAAGTGTAGTGCTAAGTGGAATATAATTTGAAAGGTATGGTGATTAATCATTATCCAGCTGTGCCAATCACAGCTGCCTGCACCCAATTGTCCTCCTAAAAATCAAGGACAGGATCAAATCTGTAAGCAGGGTTCTCCCATGGAAAAAAAGCTCAACAAATGAAGAGGTGAGAGGAAACAACTCACATGTGGTAGGAAAGTTATATAAGGCTACGGCCAAAGGGAGGAAACAGCTAGCCTAGCTCTGTTGGAAACAAACTAAATCTGATCCCCGTTTACACTCAGAACAGTTAATCTACATATAGACCACAGTGTAAAAACATCAAGTTGTGGATTTATAGAATGTTATGGGCTGGACTATATCTTGGCCCAAAGCAGTGACTTCTTAGGGTATCTGCTTATTGTGTGTCAACCGGTGAGACCAGCCAAGAAATAGTCAGAGAGTCTTTATATGAAGCTAAACTGAGCTAAGCTAAGCTAAGATCGGCTAAGCTAACTGGCTGCTGGCTGTATCACCTCACTGAATGTACAGCATGATAGCAATAATAAAGTTATCATGCAACTCCCTGCAAGAAAGTGCAGTTTTTCAAACGTGTGTAAGGCAAAGACCTATGGTGTGCCTTTAAAATGTGTAATAATGTTGTTATTAATTCCTGCCATCTCTCATTCTATCTTTGCAACATGGTGATCTTTATAATAACACCATGGACAGATATGTACAACAGTTTTTATCATTGCATGAATCCAACATTATTACAATCCTAATTTTCCTGCATTGTGTCAACTGATACATACACTGCGACCAAACAAGCCGGACAGAAATAGAAATACAAAGTCATGATTTTTTTATGGGAGAAAAATAGAATCAACTTAGAGCAGGCATTTTTAAAGAGGGAGGTGAGCGTTCCCAGGGTGGGTAAAACAGTTTCAGGGGAGGCTCAGTGAAAAACATGACATTAGTTATTACTTTAGTTACGAAAAGAAGATCACATAGAATAGCCTCAACGTGTGTGATTTGTCTCCCATAAGACCAAGGTTTATTTTTTTTTACTTTGTCTGAGGGGAAGCCCACAGTCTCAGACTCAGAATTAGTTATTATATCCAGTTTTACTTTCAAAACCCTTGGAGTAAAATAAGCTGCAGAGAGAATGTTTATAGTAAAAGATGACAAATAAGGGGTCTAATGCTATAACTCCCACTGAACTATACAAAGCCTTACCTGAGCTTGTGTTAGTGAAGTTGAGGTCCGACTCCTGAACACTCGTCCAGGTGCAGGACTACGCTGTCTGGGCTTGGCCTGTGTTTGAGAAGTCTTAACTTCAGCCCTCTGTCTCCCCATTGGAGCCAACAGGTATCGTTGGGCCAGGCGCATCACCCGGGTCAGTACACTTTTAGCTCCGGTAACAGAGTCTGCAAGTAAAAACATGTCAGTATTGTAAATTAATTTCTGGTCATCATCAAAGTACTAATTCAGGTATTACAAACTCATTTAAGTAGAAAATGTCATCTTAATTTATAGAGCAAAAATGCATATTATTATAATCACACTCCCATTCTGCAGACATCCAGGGCCTGAGCACCACTCAGTTACAAAATCCTGTGATGATCCTGTAAGCTGTGCATGTTGGAGTAACAAAATAAGTTATCCTTCCACTACAGGCATACCCCTACTGAATTGCCTTTGTGTATGCGTGTGTGTTTTGGTGTGTCAATGTGTCCTTGTTACACAAATTAATGTTATCAGTGGCTCACCATATTTACTCAGGGGGCCGAATCTGCCTGCTTAGGCAAGCTGTGAACACAAAGACCCACTTATACAATATACTGTCCGTGTTTGTGTGTGAGCACACTCAAGCATACTATCGCTTATGGAGACGGTGAAGCTGTATCTCATGTTTAATCACACAAGAAGAGCATGGCATTTAAACTATGTGACTGTGTTTTTACTGTACATTGTGTCTTGAAAAGAAAACCTGATTTAATTATCATCTTAAAAACATGACAAAACAGCCTTCAACACTGATTTAGTAACATTTTTTAAAACAATTCCTCTTATCTTAATTTATTGCAGTATATTATATAAAAATGTAATGCTCTCTATCTCTATGTTATTGTTTTACTCAGTAGAGTTCACAGTGCTCTTACCTAAATGTGTTCCTGAAGACAGATTTCCCAGAAGAAGAGCTTACTGTTCACCATTTCTTAAAATAACATAAGCTCATTAAATTAGATATAACCAGTGATTTGTGTTTCTAAAGAATCCGCTTGCTAAAAACATATAACTTCCCCATTCATATTTTTTAATTATTACCTTTCAATGTTTATTTGTAAAACACTGTAATATTGGATATACTCTCTGTATGTTACAGAGGCTAACTGTAAGCATGCACATGCTGTTTGATAGAACTTATATAGATAGAATAGCTGTGGCTTCCAGCTAATTGTCAAAGGTCTTCAGTCTTTCAGTTAACCAATGACAAGCAATTTAGTTAAAATATTACCAAGGATTGTCTTGTGACAGAATTGTGACGTAATGCTCTATTATGCAGGCCTGTACTTGTCTGCCAACCTGTGTGCCCTATGATGAACCTGCTCAATTGATTTAGTACCACTGACATCTTTTTCCTGTATTAGCAGAGACCATTCACCAGTCAGGCTAAGATATATGGATGTGGGGTGTCTAGACCTGTTACATAGACTAATGTTGTCTTTCCACACCTCAAAAATAGACTGAGATTTAAAAAAAAGTGTAGGCACACATAGGCAGAGCATACACACACTCACCTATCTCGGTCGTCTTTTCTCCTTCAGAAGGCGTTGGCACGTTTTCTTTTTCTTCACCTCCACTGACTTGGGTCGACAATGGGGTCTTCTGTTTCTGTTCTGAAAAGAGACATCCATATATTTCACACAGTTTTGACAAAGAAGAGGAATGAATGGAATAAAAAGATGATATCTCCTGCTGTATCGATTATGAGTACTGTATTAAATCTGTAGTACTATTTTAAAAGTCCTTATTAAGATCGATTTAAAGAGGCCATTTAAAAAACTTGTATGTGTATGTGACTATGTAACATGGAAGAAGGGGATGAATCCACTGAGAAATATTACCAAATTAGCTCTGTGGAGCTCTGGACCATTCTTAAGGTTTTCTGACCTGCAACTCTGCTCACCAATCTTGGTTTAGGGCAGAGCATTGAGTATTGAGACAAATGTTTTTCAGATGAGAACAGTCAGTTGAAGCTAATTTTGCTATGTTGGCTGGGGGTATAAATAGGCATTGTTTGCTAACATGTTTGCTATAATAACTAGTATGTAAGTAAGTCTGTGTGTGTTTGTCAAGTCAGATTAACTAGAAAGTCACTGTACCAGAGTCTACAAGAGTAGAATCACTGATTATGGAAATGCCTGGTCCAGTTTGTATGTTTTTACTCAGTGGGACAGAGTGAGGTTGTGATAGAAGTTAGTGTGCGGGTTTGTTTCATGTGGGAAGCTGGGAGGTGATGTTGACTTCTAATTTGTAAAAGTGCAAATTAGTGTTTTAACACAAGCTTCAAGGATAAGGTTTCTGCCAAACAGGAAGAGCCGATGATAAAGTGCAGTGTCTCCCGGCCTAATGCGAGGTCTTTGCAGGGGCCTGAGTAGGGTTATCTTTGATGTTAAAACAACTCCATTTCCCAGACACACCCACCCTCCCCCCTTCTATAGCCCATGGCTCTCTCCCTCTGCCTCTCTCTTCTTCCTTCCCTCACTCCGATCTATCTCAATCGCTGTCACACAACGGTTAAAGAAAGGTTCTCCCCAGCCAAATGCCAACTTCAAAACACTGACAAGTCACAGCACATCTCCCATTAGCCACCCAAAGACTAGCTGGCTAGGAACATATGGCATTTTGAAACAGATTAAGAGGGGAAATTAGTCAGGTATTGCAGGTCTGACATTTTGTTTCTCCCGTTCAGTTTTAAACTTCTTTCAACAATTCCACATCTCTCTTGGATGACTGAATACAAAGACAGACAACAAGCATAATATTTTACTTTCATATTAGGTATAACAATGTTTTCATAGTGCCAAAATAGCCACACATGAACACACACAAACACACTACGGATGTATTTACAATGGTGAGCTCACCTGCACAGTTTCTGTATGACTCAGGGTTGTAATGAGAAGGTCTGAATGACTGTGTGTGTGATTTATTGCTGGAACTCAGCCCTGTGCAGGTTCTGCTACTCTTTCTGAAGCTGCCACCCAGCAGTCAGTTCCAGTCTCACATAGTTTAGATGCTCTTTAAACAAAGAGCTTCTGAAAAAATACCATGGTTTATAAAGACAAATAAAAAGAATTCCTACAACCTTGGTCACATCCGTAGCTCTCTTTGTATTTTCACCAAGTGTGGAGCAGAGAGAAAGGTGCAGTGATAATGCAACAGTTTCTCTCGCTAACAATCTGCATTAGCTGCTCTGTTTAAAAAATGTCAGAAAAAGTGA
Organism: Serranus cabrilla; assembly: GCA_903364295.1. Lineage (NCBI taxonomy): Eukaryota > Metazoa > Chordata > Actinopteri > Perciformes > Serranidae > Serranus > Serranus cabrilla. The sequence continues at coordinate 38,977 of CAFUXE010000241.1, forward strand.
TACTGATATACAACCTTGGTGTTCTGTTTGGTTTAAAGTCAAACCTAGCCCATTCTCACTTCATGCTGCAGTGGATCAAGCTCACATCATCCACCACGCTTAATGCAGTACAGGGTCACAGAGGGCCACAGCCTATCACAGACATGCTTGGTGAGAGGCAGAAACACTTTGAAGTCCCAGTGCTAGCCACTGAACCACCATGCCACTCCCGATAGAAGTATTATTTATTGAAATATACACTTTTAGGGGTCTGGGTTCATGGCAGTATAAACCAGTTCATCAAAAGTTTGGCAGTGACGCAGGACAGGGGAGTTGTGTGTCTCATCTACGTTTTCAACAAAGCCTTTAAAAACGTGATGCACACTTAAACATGCTTTTGATGGTGTTTGTATTGACAATTATACCAGATGTTTAAAAATAAACATTTCATATGTTGAAAATGGCTTACCACACCATCTCCTGCTGGATGGATGCAACTTAGCCCTGGCCAATGCTGACAAAGGGTAAACTTGTTAGGACTTGCCATCAAATAGAAAAACAAGACTTGGTCAAGTATATGGCTGAATATGTTTGGTCAATGCGATTTTGTGGGCAATGTGTTAAAGGAATAGCTATGATGTGATTTTTGAAAGTAGTAGTTACTATGCTTTTGTCCATTAAATATAAATTATAAGCTTAATTATATAATAAACCCCACATCCTTCACTCACACGTCTCACGGATCAAATAGGATTCCCTCCAATTAAATGCATCAATCCATACAGTCAGCCAGTCACATACAGAACTGTGTGTAGGGCTGACCTCCGGCAGCCGGTCAGCCAAACGTATGTTTACGCCCTCTAATCAGAGGTCACTGAGCAACTCCTGTAACCTTTGCTTGGAAGTTCCCCAGGGGATGTTTCAGCAGCTTTATTCAGCCCTCTGTCTCACACGTGACTTATGGACCAGAGATGGGCCCAATTGACTCAATCCAGCTGTCTAAAAAGGCTGCCTAACTAACATCTGCACAAAGTGCTATGACAGTACCGGCCAGCATTCACACACACTTATACATTGGTAGCTGAGGCTACCATGCAAGTTGTCATCGGCTCATCAGTAAGGTAAACTCAACTCAACACTCACACGCAGGTGGCATAGCCAATGGGAGCAATTAGGATTTTAGTGTCGTGATCAAAACAATCAAATATATTGCTTAAATTTTTCCTGCACTGCGTCACCGGCTTATAAAATAGCTGCCTTTACTTTGAAAAGACAAGTCTTATCTTTTACAATACAAGATCTTCAAACTCATTATTCAACTGAAACTGGCTTGGCATCAAAGCAACTGCTCCAGATGAATTAATCTTGGATCCTTTTCAGCCTTCATTTAACTGCCACTTTCAAAGAACAGCAGTTTGTTGTAGCACAGGTTCTGTCACAGTGTGAACCAATGATGTGAATAGACAAATGCTTTGCTCAAGCGGAGGGATAAAACATATCTATCTTTTTTTTAAATAATTTATTATTATTATTGATATTATTATTATAAAAATGATTTGCCTTTAAAATTGACATTATAGGCAAAATAGCAAAAACAACCCGGTAGAGCCTTTGTCCTAATGGTGTCTTTGGAATTATTAACAGAGCAACATATCACTGGCTTACCTCTGACAGCTGTCAGACAATAACTTAAGTCTAACAAAGAAGAGCTCCAGCGACTCACTTCATACAGCTGATGCCAAAACAAAGGTTTAAACTGAGACTATAATGATAGATGCCAAAACACACCAACATACAGACTCCCTATTCTCATACTATAATGACAGGGCTGAAGACTGTTGGGCAAAGCCACTGACAATACACCATCACATGGGGTATCATAGTTCTTTGCCAAACTAGTGGCTGGGCTCCAAGAATTGTAATGCTGGCCAAAGGGTTGGGCAGTGCCCCATGTTGGTCTAGAGTGAAATATCTTGTCAAATTTGAAAAGATAGCCATTACATTTTGCACACATACATTCTCTGCAGAAAACAAATCAGTGTTTTGGGGACTCCCTAACATTCTCTTCAGCCCCCTGCAGTCAGTTCAATTATCTACTGAATGAAGTGTGTGAAGTATCTCAACTACAATTGGATGGATGGATTTTAATAGCTTAGTGGATCCCATGAGTTTTAATTTAGTACCATCATTAGGCTAAAGTTTAATGTGTCTCTGTACAATACTCTGAAATCCATTAGTATGCTAACATTAGTGATACTAGAATGGACATGATAACATTCTAACTGCTGGACATGAAAATTTTACCATGTTAGCATGCTGGTTTTAGCATTTAGCGCACGTTTTCTCGGAGCTGTTGGCATTACAGTGGACTGTTGTTTATTAAAAGAGTTCAACATTAAACTCACAACTTGATTATTGGATAACATTTATAGTCACTTTTTAACATTATGAATTGATCGAGGTACCTTCCGAAACCTTTGTAAATTCAATGATATACCCTGGGTCCTCCAACAAACCCTCGCCTATAAAAATCAGTTGAATCTGAATCAGCCAAGCTAATGTTATTTTGCTCTGAAAAAGGCAGCTGGTCAATCTCCCATTCAGACAGATTTCCAGTTGACCTGGACCTTTCTGGGGCAGTCACAACAATTTATCTTATATGGGGCAAGTTTGATATGATGACTGGCATCCATCACAACTCACAAAACTCAGCCAAAAAGGGCAGCGCTTACGAATATGAATCAAGATTCTGTTGTTCTGTTGATTCATGTGTTTTCCATTTGACTCAAACATGCTTATTTGCAAATGAGTCTGGTGATGTCAAGCTACACAAACCTCACCCCTAATATATAAATACAGCAATCAAAGATTGAGAGAAACTTGAAGTACAGAGTAAACCAGTGTTTCACTCTAACTAACAAGCTGGTTGATTGGTTGAGTCAGTACAGTTAAGTTAAAATTGGTCTCATGTATGTGACTATGGCTCTATAAAATCTGGCTGACCATCAGACATAATATTAAGCCATTAAAATATCTGCAATGTCAACCTTTCTGACGGAGCAGTTGGCTGCATTGGTGGAAGAAGATCATTTTCCTCAAAGTTCTGTGCCAAAGAAACTAGTCGAAATGCGATCATGGAGCATTACCTATGAGCATTACATTAAAGTTAGATCTGAGCCAATGATAGCTCATCAATACTCCATGTGATAAGCTGCAAACAGGTCACAACCATAGACTGTAAAAATAACAACAAGCAAAGGTCATAAGATGTGTTCTCTACATATTTCATTAAGTCACACAGCACTTGAACATATGACACAAATAACGCAACATAACTAAGTGTAGTGGGTCAGGGTTGAGTTTGTGTCAGACAGTCTAAGTTGTAATTATAGATGTAGAGTCTGTGTTAAGATTGAGCCATGCATACTCATGTAGACTAAATTCACAGAAGCACAAATGAATAAAAAACAAATGACATAACACAAACAAAGTCATGTCGTAACTCTAAGCTATTAAATAAAACATATGGTCCACATCCCAAGTCACACACATAAACAGTTAAGAATGCTGGTGTTGGTGAGCTCAGCTCCGGGGTTTCTCTATGACTCAGGGATATAATTAGAAGGTATGAATGACAGTGTGTGTTTTAGTGCCCACTCTCTCTCCCTCTTTCTCTCAAAGTCAGTTTCAGATGACAGAGTACTCTGCTGATTCTTCAGTGTCCAGGAATTAATGCTGATGACACGCAGCCTTTTGAAGGTTGTGTTTTGGTGTGTTTGAAGCATCTGCCGTCCTCCGGGAGTTGGCGGGGCAGCACACCTGTAGCCAGGATTGAATAAGCTCTAATGTAAGGCTGGGCTCAGCAGATCCTGTGGCCTGGAAGCTTACTGACACTGCTCAATGGCAGCTTTGAAGTGCTGATCATTTATGGAGGAAAAAGTAGGCAGAAACAAGACTGGGTGGAAACCTAGTCTGTGGCTGAATTGTGCATGGTCATTATGTGACCAAATAGTTACAGTGGTACACAGTAATGTGAATCCCTGTATATTAGATGGTTATCTGTCATTTTCTGTAGTGGTCCCAGTCAATATGTCTTAAAGTGTTCTGAGACAGCATATCATATGGTTATGCCATGTTTGAGTCAATATTAAGTTTTGACAATTGGAAATAATGGCCTTTAAGCTCTCCCAAAGACACATTTACACTCTCTATACAGAATGTAGGTTTAATTTTAGCAAAATACACGAGGAAAGCCAAAAAACATACAATTTCACTGGAGATAGGAGATAAAGGTGTGAGCCAGCAGTTTTCAAGACTGCAAAACCAAGAGTAACATTTTGACCTGAGGGCAAACCACTGTTTGTGGACTGTGGACATTTTCTGTGTTCTTCACTGTAATAAGAGTCTATCATGCTGAGCTTAGGTTTCAAGGACTGTATTTGTTTTGTCAGGACTGCCACCAGCCATGACCTCAGAAAAGATGACACCTTTACCAATTATGCTAGCTGGAGAGAATGCTATGGCAATAATGATAGAGTCAGTGAAGGCATTATTTACCTATTTTAAGTATTTATATATTCTATTGGATTTTGTGGTGATTATGGGCCACATCAAGATTTTAACAACTACTTTATTAGGGAAAAAACATGCTGTGTGAGCTGCTTAAGTTTTAAATGAAGAATTGTTTAAACCTTTATCCAGAAAGTAATACCTAGTGCCCTTTATCTAGTCAGGATCTGTCTGAGTCAGCTCGATGTTCACTTCTCTGAACAGCAAGTCGGCATGTCTGTAAAAAATATGTTTACATGTTGGAATGGTAGAGGCAAACAAACAAACAAAAGTCCTCCAAACCATACAGTCACATAGGTTGTTTGTTTCTACAAATACAACCCACCGGAGCATTTCCCAAGTTATTGCAGGACATCAACACATCATTATACCGTATGATAATCATTGCGGTTTAAAACACGTTAATGTTGTAGAAGGGTTATAGTTTGAGCAACAAAATTAATTGGTTTCGCAAAAGATGTTTAAAAAGATAAATATATGTAATTACCAAATGTGATGTAGTTACACAGATGTGTGATGTAGCTGTGACAAAGCTATGCACAGGCTGTGCAAAGATTTCAAATGTTGACTTTTTTTTCTACACAGGACACAAGCACCGGTCTCCTGGGGAAAATTCCCGTGTTTGTTAGACCCTTGGTGTCCATAATTACAACAACCCTTAGAAGGCGCAGCCAACTACAAACATAGATTTAGGTAGTTTGAAGTCATTTTTGTCATGCTCTGGTCAAGGATAGCATTGAGATGAAGTTAGTTTTACAATTGTATTAACTGTCTGGATGCTACCGTAAATGAAAATGAAGAACTAATTACATATTAAGCTTTACTGATAGACCAGAACTAGAACTCTATTCTAATTTATCAGTCCTAAGGTAACAGTAAAGCAGTGTTAACATTTTCAATTCTTAAACTGTTTTTTCCTGTTGAAATGTAGAAATAGACATATGATTGCTTTCACCATTTTCACAAACATTGTAAATTAGTGTTATTGGTGTGTGTGCAGTGTGTTAACCAGCAAGTGGCACCAAGAAATCAACTGTTTCTTTGAAAGCTCCCTCTTTTTCCTCAACAACACAAACCAATATTTAAATCTGTTATGAGTGTTGACAAAGTCAGTGGCAAGATGGTAAGCATGCTGATGACTGTGTTACTGCTAAAAATGAAAACATGAAGCATCAGCCTCTTGCTGCAATTCTCCACTGATGAACTGTGGGGAATAATCTTCTGACTGGTCCTTATCACAGAACAATGGACAACAGTGAGAGCGCGTCAAGTTATTTGTTATTTTAGCCTACTGGACATGACTCCGATCAACCTCCAGTCGCCACATGTCCTTCCTCTGCATATTGCTTGGTCACACAACACAAAGGGCAGTTTAACCTTTACTACTGGGTAAGGTCTGATAAAAGAAAAAGAGCAGAGAGGAGAAACATGGGGAAAAGAAAAGATTATATCAGACAGAAATGTAGAAAGTGAGAAAGAGATCAGAGGGACCGGAGGGAGGATGTACATATGAAAACTGGTGCAGTAACTCCCAGATGTCCTGTATAGTTTAAGATAAGCTGAGAACTTGACAAAAGGGAAAACAAAGATTAGTAGGACCTCTCTGTGTGAGATAACAATACTGCCCACGCACTTTAGCACACACTCACACAAAAAGAAGCAAATGTCAGTGCCCAAACATTCCCAAATGTGCTTTCGCCTCCAAAGACCAATGTAATAGATCAGTCAATGTTTCATTTTAGCTATATCTTATTAAAAGGTGTCGGTAGATAAATGGAACTATGGGTTCAATCACTGAAAGGTATTATTTTTAAATTCCGTCAGGTTTAACAAGGTTTATCCAGGCACCAACAGATAGAGGCTGAGGGTGTGGACATGTAGTTATTTTATCAGTCTAGCTCATCGCTAACATCAAAGTTGTTTAGAGTTCAAAGCCCTCAGCAGCCACGCTACGATTCCTCACTCAGAGGATAAATTATCACAATGGGGAATAACCAGCCTATTGTTTGATCTGACTGGCCTGAAAGAACAACCTACTATGTTTCTCTGAGAATTAAAGGTTGAAATGTTGGTTTATTGGATACATTTGGTCTTAGGTGAGTCTATTAGACTGTTTTGGATTACACAGTGGTGACTAAACTTACAATGAACTACAACTGATTTATTTAGCCTACGCTAATAAAGAGGGAAAGACAGAGAGACAAAACAGTAGGATGAAGACACAAGAAGAGAACAGCTTATGAGTAAGACGAAGGGGATTTCCACAGAAAGGCTGTAGTCCACTTAAAGCACCCAAGCTAAGAACAGAGCAACAAAAGAAAATTCTTCTCTCTAACACAATCTTTCCAGGGAATGTCAGATGTTGGAAATTATAAGCCTTGTAATCACCTTTATTGGCACAATGCAATGTCCATACTGACTGGTGGGCATGGGTTTGCTTCAAAACAGCCATTGGAGGACCCTGGCATTTTTTTAATGTGTGAAGTCTATTTTACATAGACAGTTGTTTAAAATCACTCAAATATCTGCTGTATGTGTTTTGACTTAAACGCATATCTCTGTTTCTGTTTGTGTTTCCCTACATGTAGATTCCCCTCACTCGCTTCACTAGGTAGGGAACAAAAATTAATCAATCAATCAATACATACAAACATTGTTGATTTCTTACCATGAAGCCAACATGAAAACTATTCAGTAAATTTCTGCTTTCAGTCAGCCTGCTGAAGGCAGGTTAGCCAGCCAATGTCCACGCAGCTCCTGCAGCTGTCTGTCTGATGCTGCAGACAGACAGCTGCAAAGTGAAGCTCACAGACAGACGAGGAGCCGCGATGTATCAATTAACATGCGGTTAATAGTAATAATAATACAGTGGGATTTTTGTGTGATGGAACGGGCTGTCTATGCAGAAAACACTTCACTTCACGCAATGGAGTCAGGTGGGATAGCACAATAGAACGATTATGCACACTGCTCAAGTCTCGCGGCCGGCAGGGATTCCCTGTTAGACTGGCATTTGAACCAAACTGTGTACCATTAAATTCTTGTAATTTTCCTCTTCCCACTATAAATGGGAAAATTCAAAAGTCAAAACATCCTGAAATTGCTCAAGAACCATCATGAGTTTAGCTCGAATTCACTTGAAGGCAAAAGGTCTAAGCTTGATTAATGAGTATCCCACCACAAATATACTCAATCATCACTCATTATTTTAATTCAAAACCATTTGGTTCAAACCACTTGCAAATATCCATGTCCTCAGGCAGTCCTCCAGAGCAAACACACAAAAACAGAATTACGGTTAAAGAGTAACACCCACGCTCATTTTTGTTACTACCGTCTGGGTTTGTTGTAATACTTTAGTCCCCAAGGGGATCAACATCCAATCTTACAGACAATATATCCTCATTAATCAGACCACAGCTAAATTATTCCTGCTGTCTGGCTTTTTTTGTTTTGCCGCCTTGCATTTGTGCATGATACTGACAGTAAAAGCTCTTTAGGAGTGTGTATTAATTGATTGTCGGGAACACACACCACAGTAAACATATGTCTGATGGCAATCAGAGAATGACACTGAGCAGAGAATAGGAACAGAAATGCACAAATTCAGTCACTCACACACACAAAGCTCAAAGAAATGAAAAGTCTCTTTCGTGTGTTGGTAAATCAATGGCTTAAGAGTGTGGAGGCCATGACAGGGCATGGCTAGGAGAATAGAAGGAGCAGGGAGGGAGTGTGGGAAGATGGAAAAAAAAACTGCAAAGAAAAGACAAAAACCAGGCAGCAGATGAGGAAGGGGGACAGAGGTTCAGAGGTGGGTATAAGTCAGCAGTGTATCAGGATTGGAATTAGTTCCAGTGAACACAACAAGATGCATAATTAAATAAAAAGTGCAAAAAATATTGAGCTGCTTTCAATATCACAGGGATGAATGGAAGTAGAGGGAGCAGCCACAGTGAGCTCCTGGCAACACAGCTCCAATTCCACTTCACTTCCATTTCACTGAGTGAAAAACTACTCACACTGTGCGCAGCATTAAATCACTTTGCGGTTGCTGACACCGAACAAGGCAAATTATTTAATGACTTTATGTAATGGGAGATTTTCATTGTGAAAATGGGACTGTTGTGAGATCAGTTGCTCTTCTGTTATATTTCTGATTGAGTAGCAGCTCAAGGATTGCTTGGTGCCACGGGTATTCTGTCAATGACACATTGATGACAGGACTGAAATCTTAAGGATCATAAATAATAAAAAGAAACATCCTGAATGTCACATTTTTTAAATGAATGCATAGGAAGAGAAATGAAAGCACAAATGTAACAATAACAACAACGCACAAGTAAAGGAGAGAAAATCGGATGGAGATAGAGAGAGGGATGTGGGAGAAGGAGAGAGGACAGAGGAGAAAGGCATAATGGAAGGGAGTGGGCCTGTTCGCCCCTGATCCCCACTGACCTGTGAGCTTTGACCCCTACCACACCCTGTCATTCACAGCCTGCCTCCTAACGCGCCTTAAGGCCTGCTGCAAGGTCAGAGTTCACTCCCAGAGGGCGAAGGTCCAGTAAGGACTCCAGAGACTAGGGGAGCATGGAGTTGGGCACTGAGCAATAAGTTACACATAACACGAGACAGGGAAGGGTGGCAGTAGGCAAAGTCACAGATTTAATACTCTCAAGACGGAAAGAAAAAGGACAACTGATAAGAGGAGCCAGAGATGGACTGAGGGGCGTATAGAGGGTAGATGAAGACAGACTGAGAGGGAATGGAACTAAAATAGCCTGAGCTCTACTTTCAAACCTGTAATTACAGCTGTCAAAACTAGAATGACGAGCAATCTAAACACAGTCTGGGGCCTTTAATTTAAACTCCACTTCTTTAATATTTGATTGTGTCATTTTATGGTTAAACACAGTTAGATGAAGTTAAGCTTGTTGCCCCTGTGATTGCCTGTCAAACCAGCCCTCCAATTTCTTTGTGGGTCAGTGTGTGTTATGTCTGTGTGATTCTTGAGGTTGTGTGTGTGAGCAGGAGAGAAGACATGACAAGTTGTTTTTCCTCATGATTTTCATGTTTTATGTCTTCAATTTTGTATTCTAATTTCACATTTAACCGACAACTGAGCTGCTGGCATTCCTCTACTCAATCACACTTTCTTAAAGTAACGAATAACAATATGCCTTATTTGTTATCCATGCTTGCTTTTTCTGCAGTATTTTAAGAAAATGTGCAGCTAAAAAGCTCTTTTTGCCTTTTTGGCAAGAAAAGGACGAACCATTTTTAAGTGTATGCAAATCATCATAACCTCTTTCACAAATTATGCCCCAGATTTTACCGGATGTAAACATGATTAAGAAAATCTATTAATTATGAAGCCTGCACTTCCCCTGCTGGAGTTAGAGAAGAGAGCTGCTTTATTCACATGTATGAACACAAAACAGTGTATCTTACCTTTTCACTCTTTCTTTCTCACACAAGCAAATAAATACCCAGCACACACACAGGTTCTCCCTTTACCTCAATTATACAGCAATACACACACACTCCAGGATAGCCACAGGGGCTCCACATGGTGTAACAGTAGAAAAGGGGAAGAGGAAGAGAGGATAGTGCTGGGAAACGTACAAGGGGAGAGCTGGAGAGTGTGAACATGTGTGCACACACACATGCACAGAGGAAAGCAAGCAGGCAGGAAAGCCTTAAGGTCTGACCCTGGAGGAGAGTCTTCAGGGGCTTGGTAGGATCCGTGCCAACACTGCTTTCCTTTCTTTTCCCTCTAAACAGACCATTTTTTCACTTCTTATCCTCTCATCTCCTCTTCTACCTGCGGCTTCTAAGCCCCTCATCTAACACATTTATACACAAATCACAAATAATTAATTCTACTCCTAATTTTGTCTAATTAAGGGCCATATGCAAACAAGCACAGAATCCCTAACCAGCTGCCTTTTTCTTATTTAATGAGGGGAGATGAGGACATGCAAACCGTTGTTCAACTTATTTTTACTAAAGTAATTCACCTGCCTTAAAGTCCCTTTTATGTTACTCCTTGACAATTTTTACTTTACACAGAAAAGCTGTTGTGATTAAACCTGATGCTGCCAGATGGTTTGTTAGACAGAAACATCTGAGAAGTCAACATTGAAACTGCTTTGAAAAATACTTGGCAGGTGACTTGATGAACAACCTGTCAATCACTGTTTGCGTCCTGGTCAGGTCTTTGTTTGGAACATTGCTGTCATGTCTTTACTGGTCATCACACACACCTAAACCACACCTTCAGCTGCCAGTAGCTCCTCACATCATGCTGATTGGTCAAACAGCTGGCCGTTCAGACGCAAACGCATGACTTCAAGCCTGAAGAAATGGATTTGCAATCTTTTGAAATTTGAAGAATCCTGCTGCTGTGCAAGGTTAACTGTCTTGCAACAAATACATAAAGCAAACTGTCAAATCACTAAAGCTGCATGAAAAAGGTTAGTTACAATAATTTTAGCAACAAGCAAGCGAACAAGCAGCGGACTTTTGGCATTTTGAGTATCTCAAACCACAACAATCTAGACTGATAAATAGCACTACAGCCATTTGAATGAAAATGTGGGTTGGAAGCACAACAACACAACAATTACTGCTACTCAGTCAAAATGAGTGGCCAGACGAGCCTCCAGGACATTGACCCACTTCCTGCACCCTGCCAGACAACTTTAAGTTGAACAAAAGAACTTAGAACGTACCATATCTAGGTCATTGTTGGAGGGAAGTACACAAACAAGCTTAACTTGTGACCTTTCTGTCCCACAGGAGTTAAAGAGAGGTCAGTGAAAAAGTACATTTACCAGCAAAGACCGCTACAAAACAAGCAACTGGACTTTCAACTGTCAGAAACCTGCCTAAGGAATTCCAGTTTATACACAGGGAGATAAAGACCCCCGTGTGGTAGAGTATATGTAATAGAAATGGAATCTGTTAAAGGCCTCCTTGTACTTCAGTATGTGGCCAAATTATACTCGTAAAGGTCCCACTCACAAGAGAGGTGTCTAATGAGGGGTGTAGGTTAGCCTGGGGCTGACCAAGCAGGTGGCATTCCACTTCAACCACCAGAAACTAATGGAGATGGAGAGGGAGGGAGGATTACAGCAAACCTGAACAAAGCTTACCAAAAAGCAGCT
>CAFUXE010000241.1:52391-62931 GCA_903364295.1 Serranus cabrilla
CAGTCCAACACATCAATAAATGGCACTGCACAAATCCTACAGAGCTATATTGTCATACGGCATATCCATAATATCATTGAATAAACTATCATAAAGTTTGAGAAAAATCTAGTATGTATAATGGACGCATGCAGCACTGGCTGTAGGGGGTTGTTTGGGGGCACTAAATAAAATGAATGCTGAGTCACTGCACTGAGGCTCCGCCAGCAGGCGGACAGGAAGAAAACAGCGTAGGTATCATGGGAGCCTGCTGAGGAGAACAGGACACTGGCATCTGCTAACTACACCAAAGGAGTCACGCAAAAAATGGAAACATAAGAGAGCAGGAGACAGAACGGAAAGAAGGAAAGGAGGAGAAGAGGAAACAATGTAAGAAAAGGGAGGAGGAATTTAAAGGATAATAATGTAGACATGGAGGGGAGGGATAGGTGTTGAGAATAGGGAAAACAATAAGGGAAGGTGGGGAGAGGAATGCAAGAGGAAAGTAGTCCACAGAAAGGACACATCTACCTTGCTCTCAGAGCTTCTCAGTCTGACTCAGCATAACCTGAAGTCACTTCAACTTTGTCCTTTATTGCTGACTCAGCCTGCTGTTGGACGCGCCCCAGGGACCCTGCTGTCACAACTAAAACACTCTTCAACAGTACCATTCACAACACCTACTCGATTGGGGCAATGCACCACATGAAACCTTTTAAGTCACATGCACCACCACAAACACTTCATGTCAACATATGTATTACAGAGCAATACTTCTTGCTCTTTTTTTTGTAATCTATGAAAACTTTTTCTACAAAATTATTTTCTAAATCAACCAAATAGAGTAAAGCCATTTTCTCGTGTAAACTCCATACAATGTCCAGAGACATCCGTTTGTTTTAGGCAAGGGCCAGGCCTGGGTAGAGCAGGAGGCAGGACATGATGCAAAAAGTAGGCTGCAGAGAAGAAAGAAATGAAATACCTGTGTACCAAGCCTTGTTCATAATAAATGCACAGTCCACCACCTCTGGTGTTACCGGAGTCTAGGCTTGGCCTTTACGGTTTAAATCAATTGGCAATGCCTGTTTAGCTGTCCATGCTGGATAGGCATTCTTGATTGGCAACCATTAATCAGGTACATCAGGGGAAAAACACTGGCATGGTGAATTTTAAGGTGTACATATACCCCTTTCTGACCAAGGCAGTTCGAGGGACAATTCGGAGCCTGTGCCTAATCTCGTTTGGCAAGGTTTATCCTCGTCAAAACTTGCCTGCATTACCGACAATGCAGCTGGACTACTGTAAGTTCTGTAAGAGATATAAGTGTGGTAGCAACAGTTAACGTAGCGTCAACTAGAGAGGAGGAGCAGGTACTCAGGTCTGGCGAAAGGTATGTACAAATATCCCGAAAGTTGTTTTTGTCCAAGTCAATTTTATTCTGATAGCCAAAAATATGTATTAGCATTAATCTTGACAGCACAGATCATCCTCCATCTTGTCAACCAATCATCTATGAGCATCTTTAAATGCCAAACACACAAATGTTTTCCAGCAACGGCTCTTACAGTAAACAGCGCTTCAATTTGCTGCTATAAACATGCATTTGGCTGCAGGATAAGAGGTCCTGAACCGTTAATGAGAGTTTTGGAACACATGCCACAGGATCTGTAACAACATCATGATGGTGCTGGGTGTCAGTGGCAGAGAGAGTGAGTGAAAGTGTGTTAAAGAGAAAAAAGACAGGGACGTTAGATCGTGTCAGAGAGTCCCTGAATGAATCAGCTCGTTTCCCCTGCTGCCTTGAGGGCTAGACAGTCTGACAGGCTAGCAAATAAGGATGACTCATCCTGACTCACACACAGCCACACACACAGGTGGGCACACATACACAAACACAGGGTGATGGATTATTCCCACCGTAAAACATGCTTTTGTGGCTTCCAATTGGCCTGAAAGGAAACCTCTCATGCTCTCTCAGATTCTTCTGCCCTTTTGGCAAATACTCTTTTACTTACACAACCCATTCTTTCATGCTCTCTCTCTCTTTCACGCACAAACACACATCTCTTTTCTTGCCCCTTATTTTTCTCTTCCCGGCTACACTGACAAACACAGCCCTGCAGCCACCAACCTGTGACTCATCCTCGTTACCTTTCTAAGTCTGTCAAGATGCATGCACAGACACAAGCATGTGTGCACGTTTACAGACATGAACTCACACACGCACATTAGGGTTTGCATTCCAATCTTTTGTGAAGATGAGACTCTAGTGGTGAGGGGTTTCCAGATCTTGAGGAGCTGATATCCGAACAACCTTCAAAAGAAGAAGCTCCTTTGATCTGTCAAGTTATTGTCAGCATGGACACATACACACGCATGAACTTTGTCATCAGCACACAGTGAAGTTGACAGGCTTTTGGAGATTGTCAACTGATGCCACAGCTAGTTTCTTAAACGTCCACCTTTTATTGTTAAGCAAGACTAAAGTAACTCAACGTGTTAGACACTGTTCAGGTACCAAGAAGTCTGAACAGAATCAGAAAACTATTTCTCACTTCTTCCAAACTGGTGGCTGGAAAAGTCTACGGTAAATTATCTTATTTATTTTAAGTACAGTTGAAACCAGAAGTTCACATACACGATATAAAAAGACACATGCTTTTTTTTCTCACTGTCTGACATGAAATCAGTCAATAACTGTCTAATTCCTGTTTTAGGTCTGTTGGGATTACGGAAATTATTTGTATTTGCTAAATGCCAGAATAATGAGAGAATAATTTTTTTAGACAATCTTTTTTATTACTTTCTTCAAAGTCAGAAGTTTACATACACTAAGATTACTATGCCTTTGAACAATTTGGGAAAGCCCAGACGATGACGTCATGTCTTTGGAAGCTTCTGATAGGTTTATTGACAACATTTGAGTTAATTAGAGACACACCTGTGGATGTATTTTAAGGCACACCTGAAACACACTGCTTATTTGTGTAACATCATGAGAAAAGTCAAAAGTAATCAGCCAAGATATCAGGAAGAGAATTGTGGACTTGCACATGTCTGGTTCATCCTTGTGTGCAATTTCCAGATGCCTAAAGGTGCCACGTTCATCTGTTCAAACAATTAAATGCAAGTATAAACACCATGGCAATGTCAAGCCATCCCTATGTCCCAGAGATGAACGTGCTTGGGTCCGAAATGTCAAATCAACCCAGGAACAAAAGCAAAAGACTGGTAGGAGTATGTCATTATCCACAGTGAAATGAGTACTGTACTAACATGGGCTGAAAGGCCACTCTGCCAGGAAGAAGCCATTACTCCAAATGTAACATAAAAAACAAACAGATTACAGTTTGCAAATGCACACAGAGACAAAGACCTTCCTTTTTGGAGACATGTCATGTGGTCTGACAAAACTAGAATCGAACTATTTGGCCATAATGACCATTGTTATGTTTGGAGGAAAAAGGGGGAAGCTTGCAAGCCTGAGAACACCATGCCAACTGTGAAATACGGGGTTGACAGCATCATGTTGTGGGGTTGTTTTGCTGCAGGAGGGACTGGTGCACTTCACAAAATAGATGGCATCATGAGGAAAGAACATTGGCCCTAATTTACGATATGTATTGAATTAAAACAGAAAGCATAAGCAAAGAAGCTTACTAAAATTAAAAGGACGAATACTATCAGGCAGTTTAACATTTGGCAAGTTGTAAACAGAAGAAACTTGGGGAAGGAGGTGAACAAGGGGTGATTGTTCCCTCCTTTTGTTACAGAGTTCTCAGGAACAAGCTGGAGATGTCTTCCCCGAGGTCCAACCACTATACACATTGACATTAAGACTGGAGAACAAGAGTGTGTGTGTATGTGTGTAACAGGATCGGCATGTGTGCCAAGGTTAAGTGATGTAGCCTGAATAAGTTAGCTGAGTTTGAGCGACTGTGTGCTGAGTGGTCCCCAGTGTCCCTTTGCATTATCAGCTTTTGCCTAAGAACAACTGCTTTGTGTGTATAATGTGTGTGTGAGTAGGTGTGTTTGGTACCTGTGTTAGGTCCATGGTGGCTGTCGTCCAGCACCAGACTGTTCATACATTTAAGCTCCCAGTCTTGGACCTCAGTATTCCACAGGGCAGGGACCAACACGGTGTACTGGGCTCTGCAGATGGAAGTGGGGTGTGGAGGATAGAGAGATGAGAACCCATTAATGTTAAGTGGAACTGGATTTACAACCATGCAGCTTTAGGGCGGAAAAATGAAGCCAATATGAAATATCAGAAAACTGCAGTTCTTCCACTGGCCACCTGAGGCTTCAACTTTACAGCAGAAATTAACATGTTTACAGCCTTGTACAAAACAAACAGTTAACTTACAATTCATGACAAGTGTAATTTAAAGCCCCCATCTTAAATATATTAAGGTTTAAAGTCATGCATAGTTAAGGCTGTGACTGCTTTGAGGTTGGATGCCATAAAATGGCAAGAGCTTTTCAAAACATTGAAAATGGATGTCGGCGGTTCAGGCCCAGGAGTTTTCTTCTGTGACTGCAGCTGAGCCATCCTACAACACACATGCTGTTAGTTGGTCAGTTTTTAAAAGTACAGGACTTTTAGATGTCACTGTCGGTCTCCGCCACCATATGAAGGGCTTCCCCAAAGACTTTTGATTGGTTCTGCGACACTTATTGTTTCCATCCAGTTTTAGAAATGAAAGCTGGGGGTTGTTTTCAGCCTAAATGAACAAAGTGTTTAGAGACTGACCAGTCTATATACTGTCAAAATGGTGATAGTTGGAGCCCATGTTGAGCTTAATTTTGTCTGAAACCTATGGGTGACAGTTCAAAGACCACATCCATGTTAAAAAGAAATATGGTTACAACAATAAGAGGGTGAGAGCATGAACCTCCCCTCACTTACACTGATGGTTAATGCATGAAAAACATGGTCAAATGTTTCTTTGGGGTTTTTGAGAAGAACTTGAAACATATTGAACTATCATTTTACTCCCTTTCTGTATTAATCAAAGTGCAAACATACAGGTGCATACACTCACTGACCACTTTCTTAGCTAACAAGGTGTAACTAATAAAGTGGTGGTGTGTCTTTGTTATGTTGTGGTTTAGAGATGGTCTTCTGCAGACCTTGGTTGTAACGAGTGGTTATTTGAGTTACTGTTGAACCAGTCTGTTCATTCTCCTCTGACCTCTGGCATCAACAAGACATCAAGGCTCACTGGATATTTCCTCTTTTTGGACCATTCTCTGTAAACTCTAGAGATGGGTGTGAAAATCCCAGTAGATCAGCAGTTTGTATACTCGGACCAACAACCATACCACATTCACTTAAATCACCTTTCTTCCTCATTCTCAACTCCAGCAGGTTGTCTTCACCATGTCTGGATTAAATATTTGCGTAAGGAAGCAGTTGCGCAGATCTACCGAATAAAGTGGCTGGTGAGTGTATATTGGAGGAGGAGCGAGAGAAGGTAATAAAACAGCAAAAGTAATTGGGATAGATCACATGGTTGAGCTATCCATAGTAGTATATAATGATAAATGGTTGTACGCAGCACTAGACAGAGTGCTTGGAGAGAATGATGGGAGAAGAAGAATGAATGATGTGTCCTGTCAGCTTTTTTATAAAGATCCCAGCAAGCATTTCAAAGATGAAAGTGGGCTACTGGTCAAAACCCAATAAACAGAAAACTATTTGTTAGTCAGTGCAGGCAACAGTTGGAGGTCATCCCACATATCTTTTTGCACAAAATTGTATTCACTTCAAAAAGATTCTGGATGGCTGTACTGACCAACTTATTCCAATGATGGCATGGATATGAATCACACACTCTTTTTACTGTTTTTTCGACACAAATTGGTGCTGAATATTTCAGTTGGTTTCACTACTCGTGCTTTGTCCAGATAAGGTAGGTAGGTTTACATCACAAGACATTTAAATGGATAAGGTTCCAACTTTGCCAATCTCAAACCAATGTTTGTTTCAGGTTGCTTAGGGAGGTGCTCGGCCAAAACCATATGGACTTGTTTTTAAAAAACAAAATCGGATATCATGTTAAAAGAAGAAAGAATATAAAAGAGAGGGACCTACTGAGTGATTCTCCTTCTAAATGCATTTGGGAATGTTTGAAAGAGAAGGAAAAAAACTAAAGCAGAGACTTTATTGAAGCCAGCCTGTCAAGTATGTGTGAAGTAAACAAATGATGTGTGGACCCGTCTCTCTGAACGAGGGTGTCACTGTGTCAATGAGGATAAATGAATGAATGAAAAGAGGCATATAGGAGGAGAGGGGGCGCAGAGAAGTAAATGAGAACACAGGGGAGGAGGGACAGCCCAGGGAGGTTTATGGGAATTGACTACTGCGAAGGAGGGGGAAAACAAAAGAGAAAGAGATAGGACTGGTGGAGGGCATTTAGAAAAACTGTGTGCATAGAGAGTGAGTAGGATGAAGACAGGACTGGGCACAGGAGATATGGACACTGAAAGAGAGACAATAAAACACTGGTGGTGAGAGTAACATAAGTCACTCGTGGGCAGTGAATGTTGTAGGTTGTTTGGGAATCCAGGATTAAAAATGAACAGTGTTATAAGCTAAATTGTAGTTTTTCATCATCAACTTTTAAATGTATGATGATTATTTTACATAGGTTTACCATCACGATTTTATATGTTCAATATAAAAACAATAGGATCCATTTCTAGATAATGTTGTTTGATTTCATTTGTAGGTGGGTGGAGGTAGGTGCTTCCTTAGACACCAAGACAAACGAAATGTACTAGATTCAATGACATCACTACAAATATCTTGTTCAAGTCCCAAAGCAGTGATAACTGACAGTTTATCAGTTATAACTGACAGTTTGTCAGTTATCACAAGTAACTTGCATCACATTTAGAAACGTTTTCAGATATGCGTGAAAAAATGCACACCTGTTCAACTGCTTGTTAGAGCACATATATATCAGCCAATCACATGGCAGCAACTCAATGCATTGTGGCATGTAGCCATGGTAAAGACGACCACCTGCTGAAGTTCAAAGTGAACGTCAGAATGAGGAAGAAAGGTGATTAAAATGACAGTGAACGTGGCCTGGTTGTTGGTCTGATTATTTCACAAACTGCTGATCAGTTATCAAAAGATAAAAATATCCAGTGAGCCTTGATGCCTTGTTGATGCCAGAGGTCAGAGGAGAATGAACAGACTGGTTCAACAGTAACTCAAATAACCACTCATTACAACCAAGGTCTACAGAAGACCATCTCTGAACACAACACGTCCAACCTTTAATAGCAGAAACACACTTGATTCGGACAGTAATCGACAACTTTGTATGTATCTCTACAGCAAGAAACAGCACAGCATGCAGGAGATGAGTAATGTTAAGTGTTTAGAATATCACTGAAGAATGGGGAGGCAGAAGTGAAAGAGCGGTACAAAAACACATAAATAAAACGCACTGATCTATACTGACACCAAAAGTTTAAATAAGTCACATGGGAAAGAAATATAAAGAAAGTGTTGGAAGACAGGCAAACAGAAAGTGAATGAACCCATCCATAGAGTGTGAAGCTACTCTTTGACTGCTGACGTAGGCTGTGCTGGGATTCATTGTTGCAACCTATGACTGAGGTGACAGCTGACTGACAGCCCAGTGTAGACCGACAGAGATGGATGAGACTCTCAACCAACCATTAATCAGAATGGGCTTTATGGGTGCATGATAACTTCTATTTATAACATTCACAGAGAGTGAAAGAGCAGAGACCCTTAAGGAAAATTAAGAGGTTGAAGAGCTCGCATTGCTCCCCTCCATTTCTCTCTCTTTCAACCCCCCAGCCCAAGAGTTCTTTCTCTAACCACTTCTCTCTCTGACCCTGCATTCATCTTCCTTTCACTCTTTCACCACATTCGTTCCCTTTGCCTATTTTTTCAACAGTATCTTCCCAGTGTAAGGGGATCCGGCCTTGGGAGACAGTCAGACCACTTAGTGTTGACTTCTGACCAGGCTTTCATAACGATGCCAAGCAGGCAACAAGGACTTCTCAATGTGACGTGGTGGCAGACTGCCCACTAAACACCAGAGCTAGAACAAAATGGGACTGTCAGTGCTGCCCTTGATGCATGCATATACAAACAAGAGAAGAGGTTCAAACATGGATGAAAATGTGCTGTTTCTTCCCTTGTAGCACAAAAGGGTGACTATAATACCCTGATTGTGCTATTAAGTGGTCATCAAGGCTAGCTACACAAAGTTGCAAATAAAGCATTAAAAAAATCAAATGATCGGTTCAACAGTTGTTTAGCTGTTCCCCACCATAATCCTAAAGATTTGTCCTTCATAATCCACTTTGCAAGTCATTGGTGCGTACCTAGCACGCCTTCTCCTGCTCTGGCTCATGATAAAGTGCTTTATCACTGCCAGTGACACAGCCACGTTTATGGAAACTACTTGGCTGTATAGCCTCCATTTATCCAGAGTCTACTGCACAGATCTTGGTCCAAGGTAAATAGACTCAGGTCCAAACAGTGGGACCTTTTCTACAATGAGAAGCACATATGAGCGTGAAATTTAAGTAGTTAAAGGGAGCTTATCTATTAAAACAAATATGATAAACTGGATAACTGTGCACCAGTCCGTCACACGAACACTGGCTGTATACAAAAACTCAGTGACCCTGCTGAGTTGCCATAACTACAGCTCCATGTCAACAAAACATGTCCGTCTGCGTGTGACGTTTATATTCAACATAGTGAGAGACAGACAGAGGGGTCCCACTGAAAGCAGCATGGGCTGTCATTGAAGGAAACTAATTTAGCATAAAGGATGTTTAATCCAAACATGTACAAAGACAACCACAGAAAAACAATGACACTCTACTTTTCCTGGAATGCTTGGTGTCAAAATATGTCCAGTCCTGATGAGCTGATTGATATTCATGAGCTGCCTGGGGTTTTATTTAGGACCTTAAATAAAACCTCAGTCTAAAAACTGAGCTCTCAGCTCTGAGAACTCTTCTGCACATTCCTCAGAAGGACGAATCGCTTTCAACATATTCACCAGGGTGGTCTGGGACAATATTCATGGATGTGGGTCTCAGACAACACATCTCATCACATTGTGTTCAAAACAAAATGTGGATTATGGAGAGCCACACAAATATGGGAGAATTAATTTGGTCATGTCATAAGCCACATAGTTGCATATTTATATAAAACAGAGTTGTGTAGAGAAAAGAGAGCATGTTGCTCCCATCATAGCTTCTCTTCATTGGCCACGTTCTGCTTGCGATTCCACTATCTAGGCTGAGGACCAAGGGTGACCAGGCCCATAAAAAAGTCCTTTTGCTGGTGTGTGAGCGAGGAGCTCCAGGCGCTAATGGCATGAAGGTCGGCCAGGGCCTTTCACTCTGCATGTACTGCCTGGGCTGTTTTAGCAAAGATTCACTTTAAAGGGGTATTGATTGGGCATTATCAATCCACTTGATGAGGACAGCTTCAACAACAGGTGCATTCCCATTGCACATTTGTTTTGTGTAGACTACACAAAGTAGCCTGGGGAAAGCCTGGTTTGCTTCAGTCCAGATACCGATAGAAAACCTGGGGTTTGGCAGAAGATCACTGATGCCTTTGAAACGATTGATGCGGCTATGCAACAGCAAACATGGCAAGAAATCAAGTACTGTCTTGATGTGCTTCATGCAACTAATGGTGCCCATGTAGAGGTTTATAAATGAGGAAAAAATACTTCAATATCTACTCCTCATTCTGACAAAATCTTTCACAAATTTGTCTGTTCATTTGCTTTTCTAATACATTTTTTAAGTTGTAAAGAGACTTTATGGACACCCTGTATTTGTTGTATGTTTGTAAGCACTGAACCAACTGTGTGTCTTCAGACTAGGCAGTATTGATTAATCAAGCTGTTCCATGTTCAACGTCACTTTACTTACACATCAACAGGTACTCTCAGCAGCAGGGGTAACACGGCCCCCTCATCATTCAGGTCCATCAGTCGAGGCTCCAGGAGCTCAATGATGGTCAGAGCAGTACGGAACACAGCTGACAGGCCTGAGGAGACAGCAGGGTTTCCAAAATGATTGCTGTACAGAACCAATGCTTTGTTCATACTGGGACAATGTAAAAGACATAAGGTGGAGATAGAGAGGATGATTAACTATTAATGACAAGAGGTATTGACCTATTAACCACAGGCTGTTTTTTCGCATTTCTGCTTCTGTTCCTGTTTGCTTTGGCCTCATTTTTTTTTTTTTTACAAAAGTCCTACACCTCTATGGAAACAGCACAATCACCGCTTGAACTAGGTGATCTGAAAAATGTCATTTTTTTGCAAGTTAACATACTTAAACTGACATAAATCATCCAAAGAGAAAAAGTGTGGGTTCACTTTCTTTAATTCTTCCTTCTTTGAAATTGGATATAATAAAAATACAAGGTATACCCTGTTCTATAGGAAAGGGAAGCTTAAATGACTTCTGTTGTGATGTGGCGCTATATAGAAAATAAAATTAGATCAAATTAACATGGGTGGGCAGG
>CAFUXE010000241.1:74144-110135 GCA_903364295.1 Serranus cabrilla
TTATTGAAGTAATACAAAGTATAAACCCTACCTAATGTATAAAATGCCTTTGGTCGGACACAATCTTTATGTATAATGATTATGAGTGGTAAAGGTAGAATCCATTGCCAACAAAGGATCACTATACTGAGCAACTGTTGATTATAAGCAATTGATTCATATGTTTCCTTAATTAAAGCTTTTATAAGTGATGTTTATTGCATACTTTTGGATTTGAAGTGATAATAAAAGTTTTGGAAGCATAAACACATCCTCTTCATTCTGCAGTGACGTGGACATTTCTGACTGTCTCCACTTTGTATATTGTCTGGTAGCCGTCGTCCCAGGCGTACAGCTGTTTGTCTCCAGGGTGGTAGTGGATGCTGCTGTGGCTGGTGTAGCGTTTTGGGAAGAACAATACAGGACTCTCCCCACTACAGGTGGATGGAACAGAAGGAGAAACACATTAGCACATCACTTCAGTTGTGAAACAAGCTAATGTTTATGCACATGTGGATGGTTTATAATTGCATGTTAGTATGTAGGCTTTACTGGATCTCATTGGTCTGTCTGTGTGTAATCCAACCTGTGGATGGTGTCATGGATGTCGTACAGACACTGTATGGTGGAGCGACCTCCATAGTGTGTGTTGTAAACCACATAAAGGGTCCCACATATGAGGAAGGCTCCTTCAGCATCACGGCTTCTACATTGTGTATCCCAGGTATACTCCACTGCCAAACTTCCTGTTGTGAGAAAAACAGAGTTAATATTGACCAGGTTACATTATATTCTGATTATGAATAGATGTGCCACTCTACCTTTATCCAGTTTGGAGATGACTAGGTTTCCCCCATACTCAGTGTCAGCATGAATGACCCAGAGGCCGAGTTCATCCACAGCCATGTCCAGGTAGGTGTTGGGGTTCAGGCTGTAGACGGGGATACGTCCTGCTCCTGGTAGCAGTGTGCTGTCCGTCACTGTACCATTCAACAGTTCCACCTTTGTGTTATGGAAACAGATGGAAATAGAAAAAATCAGACATTCTGTCAAATAGTTTTCAGTTGTTTCTATCCACAGAGTTGGATCAAACAAAACAATGTCTACAGCCATGATAGTTAGTCTGTACATACAGATACTATTGCTTTTAGCTTAATGGTAATGTCATTATGCTAACATGGATGTCATGACAATGCCACCATATGGATATTAGATAGGTGGTGTTTATCATGTTAATCATCTTAGTTAAGCTTGTTAGCATGCTGTCATTTTTTAATCCAGCTGAGGCTGATGGGAATTGGCTTACTGAAACAGAGATATAAGTTGGCATTTTGCACTTCAGTTCCCTTGTATAAAAAGTCAATAGGACTTTCAGCCAGGTCTAAGTCTCACCTTGTCCTTGGCTTCAGACATGGATACATAAGGCACCATTAAGTGTCTTTATGAGAAGCACCAGTCTTTCCATTAGCTCAAAAATAAACTTATCATTATTAAACAAATAAGATATTAACAGCGCCAAGATCCACTAAGGATGGTAGAGGAGGACTAGGTAAACAGATTGTACCAGGCATTAATTCAGAAGTTAATGTTGTTATATGGCAACAACTTGTATGTCCAGTAGCTTAGTGTGGAAGTGGTGGCGTTGTTGTCTGAGCTTTATTTTGAAAAGCCAGAATGCATGTAACAAACACAAACTGACACACCGTCCCTGACAGGTCTGAAAATGATGCTAAATTCTTGTTCTTTTAATATAGTGAGGGGCACTGGCCACAAGCATTGGTATCTGATGAGTTGGGAGTGACAATGTGTTGGCATTTTTTTTTATTGCTTTTTTTGTTAAAGACTTTTTTTTGGGAATTTTGAAGCTTTTAGGTGTCTTAAACAAGGTAGTTGCTAACAAGTGGCTAAATGAGCCTTCAGAGGTTGTCAGTGACATTAAACGCATCGGCTTTAGTGCGGGTGATGCTGAAGTCTTGACCATAGTGTAGTTCTTTTTACTTCTGGCAATTTCATTTACAATTCAAGAATCATAAAATGGTGTGAAGATTATCTTTTCTGAAAGACTTATTGTCATAAATCTTTGTTAACAACAGTGCTTGTTTTCTGCAATAATGTCTTCTGGTAACTACTGATGTCATTACAAAATGTAATGTCAAAAAAATTACTAAAGTTTTTTTTGTTTATGGTTTTATACAGTACTGTCAATATTGTAATGATCTATTTTACTTTTAGCATACCCTCACCTAGTTAACTTTTTGTAGCAATTACATCTGCTCCAGACCACTGAAAGTATTTCGGGAAAGTCAAGTCATTTCACTGGAACACAACTGTTTATTTTGGCATGGTTAGCTCACTGACCTCAGCTAACAGAAAATTAAGCTCCCTTGAAATGATATAAAGTCAGTTTCCATCCAAAATCTGCACACTAGTTTAACTTCAACAACATCAAAGTCCCAATCAGTGAAATGCAATCAGCAGTCAGTTCCGTTCCTAGTAACTGTTGCCAAGTAATGTGACCACATTCAACTGAATGTCTTTTATAGTTTAAAACCATTGTGCAAACCAACAGGGAAAATGCACTGATGAGGAACACAAGTACACAATACTAGACTTGAATTCCTTTCCTTGAGTCACGCACCTTCACTATCTGGTTGGGAGTGTCTGCCTTGTGGTAGTAGAGGAATCCATTGTAGACCACCTGACCTGTCCCCTGCCAGGAGAAAGGCAGCTCCACCACCCTGACCGGTGGTGTGGGGGTCCTCTCTGTGAAACTCTGCAGAGAAACATACTCCAGCAGAGTGTTGTTACGGATTCCACTGAGCAGGTAGACCTGAAGGAGTTCCAACAGTTTGGAAGTGAGTAAAAAATGTACAATTCAGCTTTGATATTCCACTCTTGGTTTCTATATAATGATATTAATCTGTGGTATTCATGCAGTTGGAAACCTACCCCACTTTTTTTTTGCTAACATTTTTTCCCTTTGCTGATGAATGTCATTGGGTGCATTACCCCAAAGCAGTACAATTAAATTAGATCCCACAGCCCCACCCAGAGAAATTTAAGCACAGTCTGCTGCCCAGCTGTCCCCCCAACTGTAAACAGTCTTTTATTATTGTAGTTACGTCATCTTTGAAAAGAACGGACCTTGGCTGATCCTTCAGAGGGGTCCTTAAACCAGGAACCGTAGGTGTCTCCTGCCCTCTTCACAATCTTCAGAGACTTGACTTGACTCAGGGCTGTGCTGCAGTCTGTGGATTGTTGGAGAAAAGAATATGAATGTTCTGTATCACAATGTGCTGTACAGTACATTATGTATTTGTTCTTTTCTTTTATCTCTTTGCTTCTCCTACAGTACATAAGCACTGACTTTACAGACTTAACAGATAAATGCAGATAAATGCTGATATCTGTATCAGTGCTACCCATGGAATGTGTGAAAAAAGACCTGTCCATTTCAAAAGTGAAGCCCATGCAGAAGTGCTTTAAATGGCCAAACGGGGGCAACACTGACTCCTTAGGTTGCAAAAATAAGTCTGATTGTCTAATGAAAATATACAGAAGTCTATGAGAAAATGAATGACCCTTCTTTTCACAGTGAACATTTTCCTAATGGTTTTGTGGTCTCAGTCACTAGTTTTAAGTCTCCTTCAGCAGTCCCATTTAGAGTAAAATAGAAGATAAAGCATGGTATGCTTTAAGGCACGGCTAAATTGTGATTGACAAGTCGCTACCACAGTGACCTGTCACTCAGGATAGTGACCTGGCAATGCATCTTTATGTCAATGTGTTCACTTTATATTAATTGAAAAAATGTGGTCGCTTTAAAAGGTCTTGTTTGGCCTTCGGCTATAGTAAAAGACACTCTAAAGAGTGGGTTTTTAATTTTTTCTGTTAAGTATATAATACTTTAAGCCTGTTTTTTACTAACCAAAATTAGCAACCAAATTCATATCACAGTTTTTGTGGCTTATGGGTTCAACATGCAAACCATGCTAGCTAGTGTTAGAATTAGCTGGTGACATAGCATGCAGTACCTGCAGCACCATCTCATCCAAATATACACACACATACACACACACACACACTGTACCAGCCCACTTCCTACCATTGTCCACTAAGATCTTGGCTTTGTTTTTCAGCAGGTCCAGTTCTGCAGCCTTTATCTGTTGTTCCAGCAGTGCCTCTTCCATCTCAATGTCAGTCTGGGTGGGGATCTTGTTTTCAAGATATTCCAACTCTCTCTCCACCCGTTCCACACGTGAAGACACACTGTCCACCTGGTTCTTCACCTCTGACCTATGGAGCCGAACAGTTAACTTCTCACAGCTATTCACAGTTCTCACCAACCTGAAGTAACTAATGTAGTTCATTAAGACACATGATGAAGTAGATTTTCAACTTACCTTAGAGCATTTAGAGTGGACACATAGCCTCTGATTTCAGAGGAGATGTCATAGGTTTTCTGGGTGACGCTCACTGTCTTTTGCTCACATTGATTCAGACGCTCCTGAGGCCATTGACACGGAAAAAATGTTAATGTGAAGTCATAATATAACATCTGTAAAATAAATATACAAAGCTAAAATTGACATTTGTCTCACAAAATGTAATGGAGAACAAATAAACAGTGTACAAGTAAAGTACAATTCAAAAAAAGAACTACCTAGATAGATTTAGAAGAAGATCATGGTTTAAGGTTTGGTTTTATGTAACTTGCTTTCGGAAATTAATTACATTACATGAGTTAACCTGTGTTTGTAAATTGAAATAACTCAATGTTTCACATAGGACACAAACAGCAGTCTGTCTATCTATCTATCTATCTATCTATCTATCTATCTATCTATCTATCTATCTATCTCAAACAGTCCCATGTTAACAGGGTTATTATGTAATTCATTATTCTGCACATTATATCTGATGTTTCAGATGTTTTAGAGCAAGAAAAGCTGAAAATCACAAACAAGTAACATCTGTTAGGGTTGATCTTACAGTGCCCTGATGTCTCAGGAGAGATGCAGCCACCTAATGTCACAAACAAGTTCAGCAAACACCTACCTCCATCTGAGACAGTCTCCTCTCCAGATACTGGATTATAAAGGTATCCTGGGAGGACCCCTGGCTCAGGACTGAACCCACCGTCACATAGAGAGACAGGAGAAGGACAGGAACCACTCTGCCTGACATTATTACTCGCGTCAACAAGTCACTGCTAAAACTCCTGCTGCTGCAGTAACAACTTCACTATTGGCAATAATACTGTGTGTAAAAACTCACTGAGACCGTTTCCTGTATGTTCTCCTGCAGAGCACAACCCACTCAAACCACACAGAGAATCAGCCAAAGGAAAAAGGATCAATCCATATGGCTTCAGCCTCAGTTTAAAACAGTCTCGCTGTGTTGAAAGAAATCATTAATGGTCCTTTAATAGCTGAATATTCTTCTTTTTTCCCTCCTGCTATCCTCAGTAAGCGTTTCAGTCCTGTGAGAGTTGCAGCTCCAGAATTTTCTGCCTTGTTTCTCTAAACAGTTGTTGCTCCAGTGTTTGGCTCCAAGTGAGCCTCACCCACAGTCCCTCCCAGCCCCTCTCTCTCTCTCCCAGTCTCTCTCTTCACCTCTGTGGAGCTGAGGTATGAGAGAGAAAGCCAAAAGAGAAGGAGAGAGAGAAAGAGAGAGACAGTGAGAACTAGAATCAACCAATACAGTTCATTCCCTTCTTTTCTATCCTGCATTTTTTTTGTAATACTCTCCAGATGGCTCACTGACACGTCCTCAGTTCACTCACAGAGCAGCAACTTGTTAACTAGGCTGTATGCAAGAACGTAATCAGCACTACACACATGTAATCATACTGAAATGAGAAAACGTACCTGTAACACACGAGATCTTTACAAGACAGGTATTTGGGTTATCTGGCGAGACACAAAGGGTGTTTCCACTGCAGGATTATAGGTTTTATTTTGACATGATATTATATCGCCACAAAGCAAATAATTTATGGCTGCCTTGTAATTTCTTTGCTCCTAATTCTAGACTATTGTGAAAGACATGTTATTATCTAATATCACCATAGCCCTCCGAAGTAGTGATTATTTTGACCGGGGAGACTGAAGGCTTAACAAGTTTCAATAGAGATAAGTTAAAATAGGAACTGAACAGATATGACTATAGAATGCAAGTCTGAACATTCTGGCAGGGTGGACTGTGGTCGTATTACCATTTGTGGTGATCCAGATGATATTCTGACTGATTTGAGTCCAAAAGTTGTCACTGCCATTAAAGATAATTCCTGGTTTGCTGCTGTTGGATGATGGCTTTAATCTCCATCTGTTTCTTTTTAGAGCCACCTGGGTCTGTTTCCTGGGCTTTTTTGTTATGACAGACAACATCTGGTTGTTGGCTTTCAGCACTGTAATAGATCTATTGCATATTAAACACAGGGCTTTGCTTGGAGAAGCAACTTCATGTGGACAAGACAAGGATAATAGAGGATAAGATGCTAACATGCTTAAAAAGTGACACTACACAGTACTCCCCCAGCATTTTTTTGTTTAAGTATTTTAACTTTTGTCACCAGAGCTCTATGCATTTTACCAGGGTTCTACCATGAGATGGCGCCACATCACAAGAAGAATTACTACATATCACAGGAGTAGGCCTTTATTTTTCATTACTCATATGGAATACTAAAAAACAAAGTCAGACGATTCATATGAAATTGTCTGATATTTTCTTCTTCAATTTGAAAACCCTCATGCTGCATTTTGAGCATTAACGGTCCTATATAAATGATTATAAAAGGTCCTATAAATAGGATTATTGTTATTAGTAGTCGGCCCATAGGAGAACAGAGCACTCTTTTCTCACACCTGTAAGAGTGATGAAGCGACAGAGGGATTATGTTGTATTTCATTTCAGTAAACTCCATTTTGCTGCCACCCTCTGGTGAGGAGCAGCGTACTAAGTGAGTGACACCTGTCATTCTCTCTTCAACTCTCTTTCTACAACATGTGAAGAAAAATGAGCCTGCGGCTGAATAAAGACACATGGTCCCAGGGTCACTTTCATGTAGAAACTGTGAAGTCATGCATATATTCATAACTCCTGGTATGAAAGACACAATGCTAAGTTCTCATTAACATCAGAAAAAAAGAAAAGAAAACATAAACAAAATGTAATTTCCGTGACATATTCTGTAAGGTAGCACAGTCCATAAAGTAAAGAACTTCTCTATGTGTTTTAATGGAATCTTGGTTCATGATAAATAAATAATAAATACATAGTGATAAATATTGTAATGCTGCCTGCTGTAGTGTTCTTTCAGGTCTTTATGTAATGACTAACAAAGTGTTGCTGCTGAGACACAAATATGGTCACAGTGTTCTGGTACAGGAGTTGATCCTGACATGTGTATCAAGTGTTTTCGTGGTGACCCTCCCCCAAATGACATTACAATGTGATGTTTTTTCAGCAATGCAGCAGCTTATTTCCCCCCTATTTATGTTTGTAGTTAGCAGCACATCTTGTGGCCGTAGTAATTACGAAGGACGCGAAAGCAGCATTATTGAAGCAAGGGATACGGACTATAAAGAATGACGAGGTCCACTTTGGGAGGGAGGAAAAGGAGTGTTGGCTGTGTCAAACAAACACAGAAGTAAATTGTTATTTTAAGTAGCATAGACCTCAGAACATCACACTTTCTGTCATCAGTGTTACTACATCAAATCTGGCAGTTAATGACATTATTTTACTTTAAAAACTTTACTTTTACATGTTTAAAAGGGCAACCATTATATTTAATGTTGGATGTTATGTTGGATCATTTTGCTCCTGCGTATTGCATTTGAGGTTAGCAACAAGCAACTGGTGGTCGTATGGTCTGGAGGATTTGTGCATTTTGGCTGTTGTGCTGAACCTAATATTGGTAGGTGAACTGTGTGAAAGTGGACGCAGTACAGAGAAAAGTGGGTAAGCTACGGTAAGAAGCTGCAAAGGTTGTCGTTTCCCTGTTTTACTACATTTACCCCCTATACTGATCATTTGTGTCCAGGAAGTAGGTACCTGTGGAAGGTAAGGTAAGCTAAGGAGTTAGTCTTGTTATATCAGATTACTCTTAACCACCACTTTGTAATGCTGCACACTGACTGCACACACATGTGGGAACACACACACACACACACACACACAATGAGATGTAACCTAATGAAAGATTCATTACAATTTGTGGAAGAGACCTATAAAATATCCATAGAGTCTCAGCAAGACATCCGACTGGGTTCACTTTCAGAACTGACAGCAATAATCCCAAGAGCTTAGTGTGTGTGTGTGCGTGTGTGTGTGTGGTTGGATGGATGGGCTTTGTACTTCATTCTGAGCATACTATATGTATATGTTTTTGTTCCTGTATTCCTGTATGTTTTTTCTCCGTGTGTATGGTTGTGTGTCCATGTGTGTGTACACTTGTAGCCTATATTTATATGGGCCATTAAATATCATAATGCATGTTTTTATCTAATATGTACTGTTGCAAATGTGTTTAGTCTCAGTGAGGCCAAGTTAGTAAGTGTTTACATGTACATTGTGCCTGTTTGCAGATGTGTTTGTGCATGCAATGTGTATATGTGTGTGAAAGTGCATTTGTGTGGATGTAATTGAATGTGTGTAGATGTGTGTGTGTGTGTGTGTGTGTGTGTGTGTGTGTTTGTCTGATTGAGTGACTGATTTCAAGTTCCCACCACACTTGGGAATCTGACATCATCACTGACCTTTCCTGCCAGTCTTTGTTTTTGGCAGATGATGAGGTTTTAATGCCAGCTGACTCTGTAGAGGTTGAAGGACAGAAAGTGGAAAAAAGACACAGTCACTCATACTCAATTACTTGTCCTGTTGTCTTCTTTGAGAAAAAAAAAAGACCCAAAAAAGGGACGTTTTTAACAATACAAAATGACCTCTTACCATACCTGGGACAAGTCATTTATCAAGATCATCCCCCAGAAACTTTTTGCTGTAAAAGCCCAAATTTGATGGCTCGGGGGATTTGGCTAACTGACAGGGGGTGAAAGATACTGCACAGGCAATGGCAACACAACGCCAAATATCTTTATATTATTGTGTAGAAATACTTCCAGTTCTGTATGAAAATGTCACATTAGTAGGGCAAATTAGATGATGGTGGGCCGCCACAGTCTCGGTAATTAATGGGAAACACTGGATGATGTAATCATCATGTTTTGACAGTATTATTTATCCATATTGAGTTAACAATTCTGCAGTGGACCCCTGGTAATTGTGGCTGCTAAATGCTAATAACACGTGGTGTCTTTTAACAATCCAAACTGATTATGCTAATACAACACATTACTGACTGAGTCAAAGATCATAGACACACAGCAACACGGATGATAGCTGTCACTTGTATTCATAGTTATGTTCAGGTGTGACAGCACCAAGCACAAGTAAGTGCCATAGATAGATGGAGATGTTCTCCCTTTCCCCCGTACCAACCCATGTTTTTTTCCGTTTTAAGAAATACTAGCTGTGTAGATCAGGGGATTGCAATGTGGATCTGTTGGTCCTTCAGTCCACCAGTTAAGTCCAGACATACTATACCCTCTCTACTCTTGCCTACTCATCCTATTCTGTCTAATTCATCTAATCTTTTCCATGAAATACACTTACATGTACAAAATCTGCTGTGAGCCAAAGTGTCTTGTTCCTAGTATTGTTTCACAAATGCTCTCTGACCTTCACTGTTCTCTCCCTCACTCTTCCACTTCATCCATCTCTCTCTCACTCTGTGGGTCGTCTGACTTCCCATGGTTCCACTCTTAAAAATTTAATTACCAGGACGCTCCCTGGTGCAACAAGCCAAGGTGAATGCCATGTCAACCCCAGGTATAGAAATTAATTAGGTTTAATTAAAGTGAAATTCACTGCAGCATTTCCACTCTTTCCATTCCTTATATTTCAAAGCAAATTAGTCTCCTCCACATTTGCATTTGCTAGTGAAGATGTAATTGGAGCAAACATAACAAGACTACAACTAGGTTAATCTTTCAAAGAGAGAACTATTCTACGCAATTTTATGCAAGCATATCAATATATATAGTCTATTTCTTTAGGTGGGTTAACAGGTTTAAGATGCAAGATATATAATCTACTGTTTCACCTGTCTTCCCATACTCTTCATTAAATATGAATTAGTAATGCAGGAGTCCCCAAAGAACATATACATGTTCCAACCTGTCACCTCCCTCATGCTGTTGTTATTGACAGTTCTTGTCAGCAAATGTCACACTTTTGCCAGATGATGAACCATCCTGTGTGTCGGCTTTTGTTTTCTTCTCCTCCACTTTTGCAGGTCATGAGTGAGGCGTTGCAACTTAGCTGATGAGGACAATCCCATAAAGCTGGCCAGTTTAAGCTACTTGCTCCCACATGGTTTTCTCTGTAAAGGTGCTGTCACCCAACAAAGCTTTACTTTGGTTTTACAGCTTGCAACTTTACTGTTTTGGTTCATTCTCACTAGCTGTGTTTCCATCAACAAATTTTGAAGATGTTTCGAGGAAAGCTTGATGGATACACCAAAATTAAACTTTGGAAAATGCTCTTAAAGGTTTTTATGCTCACTTAAGGTAGTTTTTGTCTTTTTTTTTGAAAATAGTAAATGCACTAAACGGGAGATGGAAACGTGTCACACCAGGGTATTGACAGTATGACCCAAATGCATGACCAAGAGACAGAATGTGAATCAACAGAAAAGTCTTTAATGAAAACCAGGAATATTCCAAGGAGCTGTTGCAATAGTCCAAGATCCTTAGGAGAAAGCCTAAGTTGATGGAAACGGCCCTAATTCACATTTTCTTTAATGCAACAAAAAATAAATAAATTGCTTCAAAGTTGACTCTATTGGAAATACGGCTACTGTTCTCAAGTGGAAGTTCTCTGACTGAGGGTTCATCCAGGTCTACAGCTCCCCTCAGCTGTTTGTTTCAGCTGGTTCAGCATCTTTCAGCATTGTTTAGTTTAATGGCCCACAAACTTAAATATTTAGGTTCAAAGCTCTAATTTTCTTTGTTTCCAACATCAACCCACTCTGCACTCCCTGCCCAGTACCAAACAGACCTTAAGTTGACAACTATCTGGTGAACAAAGTGGGTTAGTGAGTTAGTTGAGACAAAAAAAGACATATAAGCAGAGTGAATATTGGACTTATATTCATCAGGTGATAGATAAAGATAAATGACTGGACATGAATTGTATCACTCCATGTCTACTTGATTTGTAAATTAGCAACTGCTTGCTGACAGTGTGCTAGTTACATAATATGTCTTTAAAGGATGTTGAGTTGCAGAATGGTCAAAATTATTCAGATTTAAAGCAAAGGCTCAAATTCTCAAAAGTACACTATTACCTTTGAGCAATATGGAGCCACATGCTAAAAAAGACTTATGCATAAGCTCCTTATCTCCAGAATAATTGGTGCCCAGGGCATTTCAACTGAATCAGAAATACAATACCATTCTCAGACAGGAAATAGAGTTGTTTATGGCAGACATGAACCTTATTTCAGACGTGAATCATTTGGTGCTTTTAAAAAAAAAGAAGTCACCAATGGGATCATTCGTCATTGTAGCTGAATATTACCATGCAATCATCAGTTATGCCAGACACAGGGGCAGTAAATAATGAAATAGACCACAAGGATTGGTAATCACACAGTATGTCACCTTCCTTTGTTATACATTACTCATGCAAAAACTTGTTGTTTGAAAAGGATGTGTCATGTGAACAAAGGTTAGAGACAAAAACGTAGACAGTGGAAAAAAACCCTTTGCATAGCTGAATTCTGGGTAAAAAAAAAAAAAAAGATAGAAAATTTGACATTAACAGCGTTGGGCTTTGCTGCTTCCAGAGCTGTCTGTGGTGCTGAAATGAAATGACCTATACTGCACATTCCAAAGTCATTAATCATTACGCTATTGTGCTGGCCTGTTATTTGCATACTTGTGGCTTGCCTCATGTGAACCTTGCCATTTTCCAAATCAACAGGGCATTTTCTCAATCAGCACGACCAGGTTGGATATTTTTTGTACAGCACCAATCTTCTAAACTCTTGACACAGTGTTGCTAAAATCACAGGCTCTGCAGGCCCTCCTCATCAAAGGTTTGTATGATTTCCAAGGAATAGTAATCTACTGGAATTCAGATGTATCTTTTGACATTTTTACCAGAGACAAAGCAACGTAATGTTCAATGCCATGTAGACTGGCTGTCAGATGGGAGGGTCAAATTCCTGCCCTTTCAACCAGCAGAACTATCATTGTGTCCTGTTTTTGGGAGAATGTCTGCAAGTAGTTTTTTCTTTTATCTTTTTTTTTTGGCTTATGTGGATGTCGGAAAGGCGCCATTGTCTTGAACTAAGTCTTAATTGTACCTGCTCTACCGACAAGCCACAGGACCATCTGAAGTAATGTTTTTAAAGCCTAAAACCTGTTGATTGTTGGGTTTTGCTGGCAAAGAGTAAAATGGTGAGTGAAATGTTTAAAACAGCCAACATGAAGTAGAGTACAACAAGGTAGGGTACAACAATGTCAACAATGTGTTGAAATTAATGTTTTTTTTAAGCCTAACGCTGTTCTCTTTACCATAGTGGTGGGTTTGGTGGCTAAATGTAACCATTTTAAAGCATAAATGATATGTTAAAAACAGTGATTGTGATGTAGGTTACTATAGTGTTGTCACATGTCAACAATGTGTAAAAATGTATGTTTCTTTTTTTAAGTCTAACGCTGTTCTTTTTACGTAAACTATAGTAGTTTTGGTGCCTCACTCGAAGTAAGTTGTTTTGGTGGCTCAACGTAACCGATTTACAGCACAAGCAATGTGTTTAAAACAGTGGTCATGACTTATGGTATGTCATGTGTCAACAATGTATTGCTGAGTCACATTTTGTAGGATACAAATCGCAATGTAGAAGTTTTTCAAGGAAATCACATAAACTGCCTTCATGAGGATACATTGTAGGCTGTCCTCTTGAATGGTTCATATAAATTTCCTACAAAAGAATACCCACTGGAATTCGGATGTATCCCGCAAATCTTTACCAGTGACAAAGCAATGTAATGTTAAAAGCCATGCAGGTTGGTTAAACCCCGCCCTTTCAACCAGTGTGTGTCCTGTTATGTCCAGAAGTAGTGTTTCTATTTTCCCAACCATAGCAGTTTTGCTGTTGAAAACAGTCTCTATTACACAAATTGTGCTGCAGAAGTTTTAGTATGAAATCAAAATAAAATTTTAATGAGAATACGTTACTGTTTACTCATGCCTTTTAACACTTTTTTTTTTAGTTGTCTGCTTGGTGAAAACCAGAAGCTGTATTTGGAGTGGAAACACTGTTTGCATTTGACTATTTTTCCCAACATTTCTAGTCTATTTCTGTAGACAGTTTTATTCTAACATTATCCTTCCTAAGTGATTTTACGACACCTCACTCTTTCTCCCTCCTTTGTCTTCTCCACCCGTACCCTCCATTTCTCCAAAGATGAGCTGGTTTTAAGCAACACCTCAAGTCGTGGGCTCTAAAAGCACAGGAGACATCAGACATGCATTAGGAGTGGACAGGATTATGTCATACGGCTATTAATATTAGAAACGTTCAGCACAGTGCTGTGTGCTGAGAACAAGGAGTGCTGGAGGAAGACATGTCTAATCACCAAGTGAAACCTTGGAAATGCTTTTTAAATCAGATGATACACAAATAAAAAAAAAGGAATAGAACTGAGCGCTGAGTAACTGAACTTTAGGTTTTGTATGATGAGTGGTATGTATGTTCTGCAGTGGAGACTCTAAAGAACAGAGGTCCACAGTCCCTGCTGTGACAAAGGACATTAGTTGCTATAGAGACTACTGTCAGGTGTATAGGCGTTCAGGCAAAGGAATGTAATGGTAAGGTCACGACACACTTCTCCACAGATACATACACACACACATGCATACACAGATAGCAACACACAACCTGGAGCTTTGCTGGGTGACCTTTTTAGCACTTTCACATGCTGCAAAACACATTGTGAGACACAAAGCACCTTCTTTTGTTGAGGGAAATTCTATATCTGAGCTTTGATGGCAACGGAAAGCTTTTTGTCTCTCACCTTGCAGAACACTGACTTTTATTCATTACGCTGATTTTGTTCAGCAAGCCTAAAATATGGCGCTGTGAATAATGGCTCCTTTAAGGATACTCATGATTTATGACACCTCATGTCTTGTTTTTTTGTAGTTTGGGCCATTGTTCTGCTCATTAATAATAAATGGCCCAACAGAGGATGGCAAGGCAAATTTATTTATATAGCACATTTCTGACACAAAGGCAGCTCAGGGTACTTTTTTTCATTTGCATAAACACATATAAAGCAGAAAAAAAAGAAAAAGAAAATCAAAGCAAGTATATAAGTATATAAGCACAAGCACCAATAACGTATTTCACTGGGAAGGAGCAAACAATGAATAATATATATATATATATATATACATATATATCATAATATTACATGATCTAGTTGTACTACATTAAAAAATACCATATAAAATACATGTCACAATAACATGTAGTAAAACATGTGACAACTTAACTTCTTATTTATTCGTTTGATGATAAACTGTATTCATATAGCAATTTTCTGAACAAAGTTATTAAGTGCTTTTCAAAAAATTTAAGAAAAACATAAGAGATAAAAACATCGGGTGACAAAATAAAGTTTAATGAAAATTTGAAATGGGAGAGTGGGCTAATACAACACAGCAGCATATTAAACACTGAGGAATATTTAATATACTGGGGGCTCTGATCCTTCACTCCTACAGCCATCAGGCCGTCTAATACCGGAGTCAACAGACTAAATGAATTTCCCCTCAGGGATAAATAAAGTAATTTTGATTTGATTTGATGGATTTTGAGAACGAAGGCCTGGTAACCTTCGGTCAATAACCAGAACAACCAGCAGAAGAGCCCCACGGATCTAAGTGAAGGTCCAGACACATACAGAGCCAATTAATCCTTATCATTTAAATAAATAATAAAATATGTTCAATGGTTTAAAAGAGATGAATGACTTCCACAGGAGAGATATGCTCATACTGCTTCATGCTAATAAAACGAGTACAGCAATGTTCTCAAGTCAGTGAAGGGAGCTCTGATTAATACCAGATTAAAAATAAATGCATGTATGTCCTGATGTTCCGGAGTTGAAAGAAGTATGAGTGGACTTTACACTTGAACATCAAAACAAAGATGCTTAATATTGGTAATCAGGGAACAAAGTTCACTTTAATCAAGGTGAGAAAACTAACCTCTGATTTCTAAACATTACATTTTAGAAAGTTTTCAGACGTTCAACATAAATCACAGATTTGGCAAAGCCATTAAAGGGATCATTTGCCTCACTGGATTGGAGAGGGAAATATGGCATGTCATCCACATAACAGTGGTGGGAGACATCTTGGTTCCTAATTAATCTGGTTAATAGGAAGCATGTTGGCCTGTGTTAAAAACAACAATAGGCCAAGAATGGACCCTTGAGGAACACCACAATTAAAATGAGCAACAGCGTAACAGGCATTTGCTAGGTCAACAGAGAAAGTTCGTTTAGAGAGGTATGCACATAGCAGACATTGGCCAGCTCCCCCAGTCTCTCCTGTTGCAGACATATAGTCTTTTATTGTATGACAAACAGCACTGAGTCTCACTTAATAAATGCCTTATACTGAATTTACAAGCTTTAAGCAGTCATAACACCTGTTACACTCCAGCCAAATGTTCTCTGTAATCACTTCTTTTCTATTCTTAAATAATTTGACACCCTTTTTTAGCTGCTGCCATAAATACTCATTTGAGATGATGTTGTAGTAAACTATAACTTTTTCCCTTCATACAGGCCAGCACATCAGTACCATTAATTGCAACAATACATGTTTTCTGACAGACTGCAGACAACCTACCACAGTAACATACCATACAGGTTTGTCTGATATATTACAAGCACATTTGATGAAATGTAACAATTTGCTGTTGCAGCCTTTAGTAATTGTGCTTAGAATGTAATATTGCTATGTTGTTATATAACAATATAACATTATATTTGAGCTGTCAAGGCTACTGTGCACTGCAGATCCACTGTTTCTCATGCGGTTCTTATGTCCTTTCTAACATCCACATCAACTAACAGACTGACTGAGACCTCATCAGTGCCTTGAATAGGGGGAGGATCCATGAGGGCAGCTCTCCAGTGATGGCTTCACAAAGACTGGATGCTTCCTATGACCCTGCTTTAACAGCTTTGATATCCCACAGACATGTCTTGACATTACTCAAATATCCTTACAAGTGTATATGATTTTGTGTTTATGTATACCAAAATCTGACCTGCAAACTTTATGCATTTTAGTAGCACAATTATCAGGACTGTGTGTTTAAGCGAGACAGACAGTGACAGAGAGTGGGAAAGACAAGCTGAAAGATGATAAAATAAAGAGAGAATTTGTTGATAGTTTTTTAACTACATTTTATTGTGTCTTTTTCCTTAATAGTATTGCCTGTTGACATCATAACAGTAAGTGTTCAATGCAAAGCAAGAGCACACTAAAACAACAAATCAACTGAGTGAAGACAATTCAGATATGCAATATGTATTTATAATTACTTTTTGTGCTAGAGCAGATATGCACTCTGCACACTGAACCTGCCCCTGTACTTGATTTAAGAGCATGTACATTGTTTAAAATGCACATAATCAACTTATAGAATGACTTTACTTGGTGAAAGTTGCATGTACATTGCATTATCATTTCTCTGCTGACTGTTGGTATAATTGGCTGGCTATGGTATAAATAGCAAACATTTCTTGAATGCATAGCTCCATGAGGGTCTGCTATCTCGGCCATCTCAGCACTCCCAGTAAAGTGCATACTGTTAGGAGCCTGTGTCCGTTGTGGATATGCAGGAAACCACACCCTGCTAATGAGCAAATGCTCTCATTCATTGAAGGACAAACAAACACACAATCAGTAGGGAATGCAGCTCACTGAAGTGAGCTGTGCATCCAGGTGAATCCATTGATCCCTGCTGAGTGTTTCAGAGGGAGAATGTCTCAGAACAGATGTTCTTATATTGTTCACGAGTGAAACAAAAAGCATAGACTTTAATGTGCACCTTGCTCTCTTGTATTGTTTCAGGGAAGGTTGTCTGATGCTACACAAGAATAGATTTGATGAAATACTGCATTCTGCCTCTCAAAGGAACATTCAGGGGAATCTTGAGCTATACACTATTTAATGGGAGAGCTGTTTTCTATTCTCTCATCTGGCCTCAAATGGAAAACGGAAAGTGGCCTATTAATTTCCCTCCTATTCTAATTGACTCTCATTATTTCTTTCAATTCATGATAAAGAAACAAGCCCCTCTAACCCCTTTGACCTCTGTACTGGATCTAATATGGTATTTATCATTGTGAAACAGCAGGTTGCTTTCTCTTATTTCATATCACCTCCTGTGCTGTATGTTTGATGTAATATATAAGACTGGCTTTGCTCTTCTTAACAGTGTTTTACTGTAATTAAATATTTTTGTGCTTTATGGAAATGGCAGCTTAAAATGTTTTTTGTAGAAGTTTCTTTTGTTCAAAACCAATTAAAAACACATGGCGTCCATACATATAGACTTGAGTGACACAAATAGCACATCTTTTTTTTTTTTATGAAAAAGAGTATTATCGATCTAAGGATAGCAGCCCAGTGTGTTAGTCTGGCAGACGTGTCTGTCTCTTTCTGGTTTAACAAGCTGGGAGGAATAAACTAAGCTAGATCTGCTCATGATGAAAGACTATATCACCAAAGTTGAAAATATGTCTCCTTTATGCACACTTAATTGGTGGAGTCTTACGGGAAGAGAATAACATTTTTCACAAGCTGGAGCTACAGAGAGCTTGTTAAAAGGACAAAAACAATATAGTTTCAGTCTCTTCATGACATTTGTGAAACCCATAAAAAGATAAATTGTCAGGTTTATCCTTAAAAGATAGTTTTTTCATGCATCAGTCAAATTTTGGGTTGCTTCCATAAAATTCTCTTCTTTCAGACTAGTGTAAAGCATACATCCCAAATGTACAGTTTTTCTATTGACATCTGTAGATTTCTCCTAAATACACCAAAAGTTAGCATTAGATAATTCGTCATTTGCATGTTTAAAAAAATAACATTTCTTGTAAAAGTGATACAGAGGGCTCCTGACCAAGCATCTATGCGTAACAAATTAGTAATGAAAATGGGTTGGGAGATCAGGTTAAAGCGGCTTAAAATATACTTAGTTATTTGCCATTGGA
This sequence comes from Serranus cabrilla, assembly GCA_903364295.1. NCBI lineage: Eukaryota > Metazoa > Chordata > Actinopteri > Perciformes > Serranidae > Serranus > Serranus cabrilla. The sequence continues at coordinate 92,501 of CAFUXE010000241.1, forward strand.
TTGATACAATCAGTATTTAAAGGAACTCACAAAACACGCTTTGCTGTCAGATAACCAAAATAAAGAAAAAATCAGAGTTCATCCTATACATATATTATATTAGAGTACAATCCCAACAAAGCTACTGGTAAAAGAGCCCCCACTGATCTGTAGTTTTTGAGTTTACGGTGTGTTTGATGTAGTACATATTCAAACCTTAGGCTAATGGCATTAAGTAACATTAGCACTGCCATTGTCTTGAAACCGTGCATGGATTCACAAAATCCTAGTCTGTTGCATGATTACATCTAACCCTACAGCTATATTATAGCTGTAGGGTTCTGATATTATGGTAAATGTAAGAGTGTCGCTTACAAGGTGATTCAGATAGCAGAAGATATCAACTACAGTCAAGCTAACCTCGTGTTTCCATGGTCAACTCAGTTCCTATAATTTTAATGTCAGACATTTTCTTGGATCATACATCCAGTCTTTTATGAGATATTGACAACAATCCGATCTGATAAAGTTTAATTTTTGAATGTCACATTTTTTGTCAAGTGACAGCAAGACTCTATATTGAAGACATGACACCTTGTTTACATTAGCAAGTGTGTTTAAAAATTTTGCTGTGCTTTCCAAATAACTTTTTTCACCCTCACAGACTCCGCCTTCACCATGCCACCAACTATGAATAGACACTGACTGTATCTATTAAAGACTAGCTTTGCTCCTTTTTTTCGTCCTCCTTGGTCACTACGCATCTGTCATGATGTGTGTAGAAGCTGCTGAACCCAGTTGTGTTGCCTGGCACAACACAGGTGGCACTCCCCGCAAGCATTCCCATCCTCACCTCATTACCTCCGTAACGTGTTCTGCCCAACAATGATCAAAGAACACATTTCAGATGTGGTCGAATTGCGGACAAAGTCAACAGACCTTCTTTATGAGTGACATTTTGACATGTCCCAGCAGGACAGTCAACCAGAAACCAGAGATCAGCTAACATGAACACAGGTGCTAAGTTTCAATGAATAAAGTGAAACAAAATGTCAGTTCTGTGCGTTTATGTAATTTTTATACACCAGTCTGCACCTTCCTGAGTTTCCACACTTGCTGCTCATGCTCATAAAGCAGAAACAATTTTAAGACCATATTCTGATTATGTTCATGCAAATAAGCTCCTAAGATAGCATAAGCATAATGGAATGATCTGATTTTATTTGCATAAATACACATCAAACTCCCCCATCTCACACTTAACATGTTGATGTTTGTTGGGAAGCTGTTGTGTGAAGGTTGTGCAAAATGGACATAAAAGCTGTCCTTAGAGAATTTATGAATAGCTATTATCGTTGTTATTTTTAGACAGAAAGCAGTGTTTCCCACACATCTCCCTGAATACTCATAATGATTATGTGACAAGGATTATGAAATATGTTAACCAGCCATTCTTCAGTGGCAATATCTTTGAGGGTCTGTAAATGGAGGATATTCCTGATGTCATTTTCATGCATTGATTTTTTAAAAATTATTTGTATAATAATAATATATATAAAGGCCCATTCAAGAGATGTTGGCCATAAGGATAAGGAGGGAAGTATTTGTTTTAAACATAATGTAATTGGTTTAAAAACCTGAATTTGGAATGGTTTCTAATTGTCTTAATAAACCTAAAAAAGAAGTATTTTCCAGATCTTTGTTCTGAATGTGTATATGCTGAAGAAAAGCCTGAAAATTGTTGCGTGCACGCACACTTTGTAGGATGTTTAAACATTTAAATGATTTAAAAGCACTTGACTTGCCAGTCTCACTTAAGAGGTATATCATTAGTGGCAGGAAATATACTGAAGGCTTAACAATGAAATATACATGCTAGAGAAGACAAGAAGCAGTTCATACACCCAATTTAGTGAGGAACTCTGAAGAAATGCGAAAAGCAAAGGGACCAATTTTTTTTTGGAAGAGAAAAGAGCAGAAACCAAAGTTGCTGTTCACGTAGATACTCAGTTATCACAGTTTGTTCCAGTACATATCAATGTCATTAATAGGCAACTTTACTATTGGTATACATGATGGTTATCTTGTGGGTGGAGCTTAGGTGGAGGAAGAATAATTCCCTGGAAAATCATTAGCCAATGCTGGCTGGACTTGTTTTTGCAACAATGGCTGAAGATGGTACAAGTTTTCTCTGAATATGTCACTTGGCTCCGGGACCACACGTACTAAAAGTTAACATTAACAAATGGGACTTGATTATCTGACCCCTATGCACTCTTACTCAATAGATGGACAATCTGACTTGATCTGACATAGATGATGAAATAGCCAGAGATTTACACCTACCTGATGAAAAAAACAACAAGCGTAAAGATAAACTCCTGAATGGTCATATACAAGAATTGAAATACAAACACTTAACAGTTGAGTTTTGTCTTGTGCAATCCAAAGGGACTGCAGGTAAATGAGCTTGAAGCTAGCTCTGCTACAATGCATCAAATGGCAACATTTATGTTTAATATTGTGCATGGTCCTTTTACAAAAAAAAGTTCTGCCTTGCCCAGTGAGTTCAAATCCTGAGGTTGCAAGATCAATTTTTTTTACCAAATTGTTGGTCCAATCCTTTTTACTACTTCTAACCATTAGTTGTCCACTATTCCATCAATTCTGGCACCCAACAACACAACAAGATGACATTTTCATTTTCATGACACCTATATATGCCAATGAAGTATTTTAAAGGGACATTTATGTTATCAGGATTCAGAATCAAGTTTTATTAAAGGGACAATTCACACCACAATAAATTGAAAACAAATCTTACCTGAAGATAGTGGTGGGCAAAGCAATTATACTCAGTGAACTGAATCAGTTTGTACAAAAGATTTGTTTATAAATTGTTCAGTGCTATGACTGTGTATCGATGTGACCATGACTACGACACATCACTACTATGTCATATTTATTGGTATAGATTGTTTTGCTGTGGTTGTCAGTGAGTGTTGGAGATATCTGCTGCAGAGATATCTGCCTTCTGTTGAATAGAAGAGAAATAGGCTGCACTCAGCTTGTACTGCTCATATTACTAGCTTGTCTGGGAAAAAGTGGACCAAATCAGGATTGGCTTTGAATCCTTTCATATTCCACAATTCTCTCCATCTGTTGAATGACCAGCAATTTTTGTACATGTTCCATTACTGTGCCTTTCTTTATTTTCTCAGTCATTTTCTTCTTGCTGCGTATCTGTCATAACCACAAAATATACCATCAAAAATCAGATTCTCTCTAAAAAAAATCTCCTCCTGCTTCTTTTCAACTAACTAATACTCACTGCCAAACTTTGCCTGGAAAAATGTAAACATAGGCTCTTTGAACCATGTGCGGTTAGTTGTTTTGTCTGATTTCGTGGGGAAATCGGACCTGGGGAGAGGGATTAAGAACAACTATATATAAATAGCCAATAGTCTTGTCTGCCCATGTAGGTCATATACAGGCATTAATATGAAACTGAGACTGTTGAAAACCACTTAAAAACCCCATTGTAGCTGGCACATAATGAGCACAGTACACTGTTAAAGGTTGTAAAGAGATGTACAGACAGCAGAAGGAGGAGTGGAAGATCATGACAGAGAGCTGTGCTTAAGAGAAAGACAGGACAGGAAGAAATCGACTGAACAGACTCTGAGATAATTCTATTGTATCAGGCGAGATTCAAAGCAGATGTCTTGGTTCAGTCAGGGCCTGGCTAATAGGAAAATCTAATTCAAATCCTCCCCAGATTACATTATAAATTTACTCCAGGCCATAAAAGAGAACCTTTCAATTCACAGGATGTGTTACACAGAGGAGATAATGTCCGGATGAACCAAACCTTTTCCCAGCAATGCTAAAATTATAAGAAGCATGCCAGTTTATTCTAATGAATGCTCTAACATTGGTTTATTGAGTTGAATTATAAGCGACAATGAAATTATAGTCTTCCATTACAACACTGCATTACAAAAAGCTTGTTAAAATGTTTTTCGAGAGAGACCAGCACAGAAATCTGCACAGACACGACGTAAACAAATAGTTGGTTCAATAACTATTCAATGATATGCCTTGGTTATTGTCCAAATCCGTCTGCAGGCTGCGGGGATAAAAGCAGGCATTGATGGTTTTTGATCGCAGTGAAGGTTATCTCATGGCAAAGACTTCAAGCAACTCTTTAAACTGATTTTGTTGGGTTAAAGTGATAAAAAAAAAATCGCCTGGCTGCTTTTAAGTCTGTTGATAAAGGTACAACATTTCTACAGTTTACAGTTTTTACAGTAATATTATAATATTAACAATGGCTCTATTTGCTTTGTGTAAAACGAATGGAGAAACTTGTAGTGACAGACCTAAAAACAATTCTCACCAAACTTTGCAGCTCTATAAAGAGTTTTGGCTCTTTTTTTTCTAGCTCATTGTTTTTCTTTACCTGCCCAATAACTCACTACTCCACAAGTCTCCCCGTCACAGACATGCCCACTTTAAGCTTACCTTATGCAGTTTGGGGTAAAAACCATGTATGTTTTCTGTGCAGTATAAATGTGTTATTTTCTCTGATAGTAATTTTTTTTCTGTAAACCGTGAGACTTTTGTAGATTCAGCGGGGTTAATTTTAGAGAAAGCATTTCTTGAAATATGACCTCACTGTATAAAATGACCCAATGTTGCGTATCGGAATGGCCATCACATATATACTTCTATTGTAATGTTGTAAGCCCGTTACCACCCCAAACTTCAACATTTAAATAGGCTCCTTACTGAAACATAAAGCTTAAATGGGTCTTTGGTAGGTAGGGGTAAAGTGGTAGCGGTTAAGATAGCAACTAGTTGATGAATATTGGAACCTTTAGTAGCTTATGAGCCAGATCATTTTTTTAGGGGATGGTGGAGACCAAAAAAGAGAGAGAAAAATAAAAAATAGGTATTGGGTTTAGATTTGTCAGGTGGTCAAAAAGCATGACTTCAAATGATTTCTAACAGGCAACAATTTGTGACAACAGTTGACATGGTTTTCAATCTGTACATATTCGATTGTATTTATTTTAGCATTTCATACAATAAAAAAAATCAATTTTGTACAGTATACTATTGAAACCTGTGTAATCTATCACAATAAACATCTAATATGCAGAAATTTCAATTTGGTTCTTCTAATAATGTAAAGTAATGCAGACATGTTGTGTATTACCAATCTAAAGTAATACTGACACATTCATGTAGATGCATTGCTCACTGGGATGGATAACACAGGCTGTGTATTGACAGCAGCTGCCTGGAAAATGCAACCACAAATTTGTAGCCAAGCCTTTACTCAATTCAAGCACCTTTTACTGATTTTCACATAGTGCCGAAAGGAGTTAAAAACCAATGGCTGGAAAAAGAATAATAAAAATAAATAAATAAATCAGGACAGCAATATGAAAACATGTGATCCTTTAATTGCTCAACTTCTGAGAAAGGAAGGGCCAAGCAAAGATGTTCTCTAATGGGCACGAATCATCTTAAGGGATATGGTGATGTTTGTTTTTGGTCTTTGAAGTGAATGATTAGAACAAAATATCTGACAGAGGTTAGAAGATATCAAAAAAGACTATTTGACTAAGTGCTTATCTTTTCAGGCTCCAGTGGAGATCCAAAGTCCTCTTAAGGCTTGAACTGATACAGCACGGCTCTCCTGACTCTTCTTATTTTATTTAGATCTGAGGAGGTGTCTGTAGAGTCTTTTCTGCCTTTGCAGTTTATTTCCAGTTTGCCATTTGTATGTTGCATCTCTGGTTAAACCATACACTCCGATTAGTGATGTCACAGCAGACGCGTTGCTGTTGACAGCCAGGCTTAGTGAATAACTATAACGATAATAGTGATATTATATAAGTAGGATATGGAAATAGGTAAATACTTTGCTGCAATTACAGCAATAAAAACAACAGGTAAAGAAATTACACATATATTTAATGAGAATGGGGATTATTAGCTATTTTAAAATAGGTGGTGATGCTGGTAAACCAGGATGGTGTGTGGTTAAAAACACACCCTCGACCGATGTCCCAAAGTCAAATTTATTTTTGCACTTATAGGTTAACATTAACATTCTGTAGCTTTGGTTAAGCCACGTTTAACAATGTGTGTGTGAAATTGTGCTAAGAATATACACAGTGAAAAGCCCTTATAGAAAACATGCATGGAAATGATAAAAAAAAAAAAAAACACACAACTGCAGTGCAACAGATTACTCCCCTTTGTCAATTGTGGTTGATTTGCCCTTTAATAATTGATTACTCCATTGCTGTCTAAGAGCATTAATGTGGTATACATCACTTTACAGTAATACTAACCCTGGAACTGAAAAGGAGGATGGCACATAACAGCAGTGTTGCTAACAGTGTATTATCTTTCTCAGGACAAAGGGACCACATGCTCAATGACTTCTGCTCTAAGAAGCTGAAACAAGCAACTCAAGTGTCCACTTAATATAACTTAATCTTGAAAGACCTTTCATTTGCCAAGTTCTAGGACCATTATACTGCCAACTGCAATCAGCCACAGCTTAAGGAAATTACCCCTTGATGTTTCGATGGCTGTCTGGATAACAGTATAACTGACACACAGATACTACAGTTGAAATCATTGACTCAGCTGTAACATTACACTGCTACCCTTTTTTCCACCAAAATTGAACTCTTCGTGTTCCCAAACCTAATTTTAAACCAGTTGAAGCATTTGAAATGAGGACAAGGAATTAAATGGAACCAACCATGTCATTGGCTGAATTTTGGTGGGTAAAAACTGGTATGACCATATTCACAAGGATCCTTTAACCTCTCACCTGAAGATATTCAAATGAAAAATGGGTTATATGGGTACCCACCAGTCTTTCCTTCACAAACATGACCACTATACGCCAATCCAATTCCGTTTAATAAGGTTAAAATAGAGAGCAATTTTTTCTCAAGCAGTAAAAATAATATTTTTGCAAAATAGCATTTATGAATATTTCTCTATACTGGTGTATGTGAACAGCATTAGCATTGCATAAATTCGGTATGACAGGAACGCTGAGACTCTTGTGGGTTCAATGAGCCCAATTTTTTTCACAAGTGATGACGTTACTCACCATAGGAGCCATTTCAGAGTAAGGGGACACATTTTGAAACTTGACCTCAATGTATAAAATTACCTGTTGTGGCTTCTGTGAAATCTCAGAACCCCACTGGCTATCAACTGAACAATTCAGCTACAGGGTCATGATGGATATTTCTGGGGTTCGGGTGTTACTAGTGGATATCTCGGCCAACTTCTTCTTCCATTGGCTGATCATTGTTTACAGTTCGAATGGCAATGTGAGATGCAAAAATGGAGTTGGAGCTAAGAAAGGAAATCAATAACAGGATTGTATCACAAGTAGCTAGTTTAGCGAAGTTAACTAAGGTAATACAAAAACTAAATCATTGTCAGATGATGGTCAGTGGACTCCAAGATTTAATCTCTGCCAATCATCTCAGGCTGTTTGCTAGCAGTCAACCAGTCAACCTGCTCAAACATCATTGGTCACCACAAATGAAAACCAAGCACTTCGAATCCAAAGATGTGGTGCCAATTTCCTACAGATTCGGCATTCACATGCAGATATCTGTTTATAGATATCTGAAACATTACAACCACAGCTTGCTCCTGGCTCACAGTTAAAAATTATGTAGGTAATTTACAGGTTAAAGAGCAGTACTTTTCGCAGCTACAAGTATAGTGCATGAGAACATCCTGTACCCTTTAGTTTAGTCCCATTGGTCTCATCAACCTGTTTTTCAGCTGCAGAACTGCACCCACTGTATGCTTACTGCTCTGCACTAAATGGCAGACAGAATGAGTGCCAAACTGGTGTACACGGTGAAACGGTTAAAGGACCTCAATTGAGTTTGTGACCATAAGTAGCACTATGGTGCAGCATTTTATGAATAAGTTCCTGTTTTGTTTGTATTGTGTATGTGTAGAAGACTGCAGAAACAAGGCAGGAGCCAAGGAGTCAACATTATGGGGGGCCCAATCTGATGGGGGGTCTTCTATCAACAACTGGACTATTCACTAGCTAACACACAGAATGCATGCTAGCTAGCTAGCTAATTTTCTGAGAGGAAATTAGGGTGACATCTAGAAATGATAACCATTTCTAACAAATATAATGTAGCTTTCTGTTACAGAACTTTAATGCTAACGGGTTGTAATAACAATGCCAATTTGTCAAGCTTATTTATGATTATGATTACAGTTGCTTTGGGCAGAAACATGAACGGCAGGTTGAATGAATATGGCTATTTCCTAGAAAATAGGGATTTAAACGATGCAGGGTTAAGAAAATGCATTTCAGGCAAACCCACGATGCATTGTGTTGAGAAACACTTACTGTAAACAAAACTTTTGTTTGTTTGCAAGGGAACTCCACGGGGCACCTTTAATAGGTAAAGAGCCAGATATTTCCCTCAGGTGTTGGTGGAGAGCAAATATGTGTACGGATAATTCAAAATGTTCAGTATTATGTCCATGGCATTGCCCGTAATGTGCCATTATTGCACATTATGGCTGCTTAAGTCCCATAAATTAGAGAATTGCGATGATTGTAAGCCACAGGGAGACAGTTATCCACGGAGAAAGGGAGAGATTAAACACAGCAGAGCAAAGCTGAAATAGAGGCTGGAACCACCTCAGCACCCCATGCCTCTGATGTCCATTTCTCACCATGTGGTAGGTGATTTGTAAAGTTTGATTGCCACAGGAAGAAAAGATCTCCGATGGATTTTTGTGGTGGTAACAGTCTGTTTCTGTGGGTTAGTAATGCAAGTTAAAAGCCTTTTCTTTCCTTTAAAATCCTACATATTGACACAGGTCTAAAATTAGCCAATTTGAAAGCTGTTCAGTTGCTATGAAGATCAAACTACACTTTTTCAATAACTGTCTGTTGTTATCAGACAAAAGGAAAAAGTAGGAAGAGGATCATTAAAATATTTAATCTGCTCTATTCCTGTATGTCTGTTTTTATGCTTATGTCTAGGTGCACAGCAACACAACTGGCACTCAAATTTCTTTAGGCCCTTAAGTTGTTACAGTTGACAATCAGGCACTCCCTAGATGAAAAACACAACATGCGGCTCTCTCCTTGTCTCTCATCGGTTCGTATGAGTTCCTGTGAGAAGCTGGCCTGTCAAGTTATGTTTAATAGACGACAACACAGTCTGCCTGTTGGACACAAGCACACAACTGTCTCTTTAATGCATCCTTTTAAAGTTTTAACAATGCTGATGCTATCGTGACGAATTGTAAATATTCTAAAGTCTCGCTGTGACTCATCAAACTTATATAGCTCTCCAACAGACTGCTGTAACTTATGTAGAGGCTTTTATCCTCCACCCTCATATTTAAACCATAATGTGATCAAGATGTATCTAGAATAATGTTTCTGAGTTGAATCTGCTACTGTATTCATTACCTGCTCTATCAGATGGGCTAATGCTGCTGCTAATGCTAACTATCCAGTAATAACTTCACTCCACGGAGTGTTTTGGGCGGCGGTATCTGTCTGTCTGTCTGTCTGTCTGTGTGTCCCCTGCATACACATCCTCTGGTCAACAGAGGGTGCTATGGGGTGAAGTCTGCCATCTCTGATTGCCTTGTTTTAAGTTTTTTTCAAGTAAATGAATGTTGCTGCATGTCTATAGTAATGTAGTAACGCAGTAGCACAGTGCTAATGGGCTGCACAGTGAGAACAGCAGCGCAGCACAGCGGCAATGAATTTAAAACAATAATGCCGTGTTGTTTCCTGCTGTAGAGATTCTATAGACTCAAGCAATGTTGTTCTGCATTTTGCTGAATATGATTCTATTACTGTCGGATTCAAGCGAGAGACGTGTTTCTGATGATATGTCACATTTTTTACGCCTTGCCTTCACCGGTTCACATTGAGTCATATACATTTATATGTTGTTGTTGTGTGTGTGTGTGTGTGTTTTAATGTGACACAGTTTGGGTTATGCAACAAACATTTGCTGAGAGTGTTATGTGTGCCATGGTTGACCGGATGATTCATATTGTTAATAGCAGACGGTTTATATGACCATGACCCCATGACAAAAGTGAACTTTTTTATTTTACTTCAAGCTGGAAAATATGTCAGTTTGTTGATGTTTTGCTCTGACAAAAGCTACAGACTGATGGATGCTTGGAGAGGTCCTCTCAGACCACTCTATCTCCATTGTAAAAACCAAATTAACTTTTTCCCTCACATCTTTCTCTCTCCTATCTCACATCCTGCTGTCAAATGCCAAGGCCTTCAAAGACTAGCGTGTTTGTTCACTGAGCGCCCTCACTCTGCCTCTACATACTACCTCACTGTTTCTCCTCTTCAATACTTCCTCCTCTTTCCTTTCCCAAACATTGCCATCTATTCCTGTTTTCTCTTCTCCATCCGACCTGCATAGGCAGATATCAGATAAAATGAATAGAATCAGAAAATGCAAGGGGCTGCAAAAGTAGGTACACAGTAAGGATTATTCCAGTATAACCAGAAATCTAACAGTGGTGCTCGGACATGCTAATGCTGGGAGCAAACCGTACATTTGAGGGATTCATATGTTTATTATTTATATGCTTGTATAATCAATAAAATACATTTTGTGAGCATGTTTTGTTTTTCATATCTTCTCCTTTAGAAGCCCCATGTATATATGTAAGCAAATGCAAAGAGAAATCACAAGAAAATACAAAGAATGCTCTTTTGTTGAGATAGCCCTGATGTCTTTTCAAAGCCTGCAATATCCTTTTAAAAGATCTGACAGAGAGGCATTATAAAAAGGATCTGACAACAGGGTTTCTGAGAATACATTGCTGTTCAGTTCAATTAGTATTCACATTGTGCAGACACTATTGTGCCCTCAGATGTGCTGTTGTTTTTTTATGGGAGGTTATATGAAGCAGACACACACACAAAACTGAAGTAAAGCTGACGCTATTAACATTTTTTTGTCTATGTCAAGGAAAAATGTCCATGGTCACACTGTCCTTACATCTCAATAACTGGTCACTGATGGGAAATAGAGTCCATACTCTGATATAGAGATGTCTGCCTTCTCTCCTATACAATGGGATTATCTGGCACTTTACTGGTGGTGTTCAAAGCCCTTTAGAAAACCTTGTTGTGAGTAGTGTCATGCAGGAGCTACACTAAAAGGAAAATAGTTCCTGCATGAATCTGCTCACAACAAGGTCTGTTGAATATCTTGAGTCACCGGGTCATGATTTCTGGAAGGAGACATTGCTGTTGAGTTTTTAAAATGTTTTTCTTTTTGGCACTTTCAACACCAGAAGCAGAGTGCTATCTTGTCCTACTTTAGTCAACAAAAGGCAGAACTTCCCATGTCCGATATTTTCAACACTCTAACTCACAACAAAAGGTAAATTGTGTATTTTTGATGATGAGGTGAACTGTTCTTGAATCCCACTGTCCTGTTATTGGTCACAGCAATCTCAATGTAAGAAATCAGTTATTGGAAGTTTTTTGTTCAAAGCACAGTCTTTAAGTTATGCACTGGAGGTTAGATGTCTCCAGCATTTGTAAAGAATCTGTGAAGTCAGTGGTATTTAAGCACAGCATACTAAGATTACCATTTTGAGCGACTGGATAGTGAAAATCACAGTGATTAGCCCTTTAACCTCAGTTTGGATTTTATATGTGGATGCTGTTTTCTGAGAAGCGCTTAAGAACAGAGCGACCGGTGTGGAGGCTGAACAGATGCCCTCTGTTCCTCTGAGGCAGCTGGGCTGGCTCCGAGCCTGGCTGAATCCTCCCAAATAATGCTAAATCAAACTCACCCACATCCAAAAGAACACAGACGCACCTCAAGGTGACACACACACACACACAAACACACAAAGGCATACCGATGTGTCCATGTGCACGCATAAATGCACAGACTGACAGTCACACACATTTGGAAATGAACCAATAAAACGTGCACATGTGTGCCGAGATGCAAACACACACAGGGAAAAAGGCGCCCACACATACTCCCACACACACACACACACACACACATACACAACTGCTGAACAGAACATGGTCTTAAACCAACAGACCTGTATCATCATGCACAGCACTTGGTTTTGATGATGCACGGATATTTTAGACGTGCTGACCACCAAAGCTGACAGGATTACATCACCTGGCTCATAAACTCATGAGATCACTTCAATGCACATTATGCCCGGTCCAATCCAGCGTGCAGTATTAGTATGTGTGTGTGTGTGTATGTCTTTATGCTGAAGCAGACTATTGATAAACCTCCACTTGACCCCTATTTGTTTGCAAAACATCAGAGATTGATGGGTGTCTCATGGGAGCAGTCAGCAGTTCTTAATCTGTCATTTGATCATTAAGAATAAGTCAGTGAAAAAATGAAATGATTAAGTTTAATCACTAAGACCTCCTCAGTTGACGAGCTTCATTCAGAGCTGCAGATGAATCATATCTCCTCTGATGACTCTTTTGTGGATTTGCTAAAGAGAGGTGTTAAATGCTAAATTCATGTTTCACTGAAGCTATAATTACCAGACTGGAGATTGTGGGACTTTTTTCACCTCTGACAAGTCTGCAGTCTTCTTCACAAGCTACAGGCAACCACTACCAAAAGGGTTGACACATTCTCACCCTCAATTTATTTACCATTGTTTTGATATGTCATTGTTCTGACTGTCCAGCCAATTTCCCATTGGACTGAAATAATATTTTTCCTACGGCCCAATAATCTGACTGGAGCTGATGGAGTCCAGTGACTGCCAACCACACTACATTCAGGACTCCATTGCTTAGTTTTACTGATCTGGTTTTCTTGTAACACAGATGAAGATACCTCTAAATCATTATGCATGACTCCTGAAGTAAGCCTGTTTGGACTGTGCTGGAAGAAAATCTACATGAAATTATTTATAAAACTGAAGGAGCTGAGCTTAAATATCTATTCCCTCTTCCCTCTGTGTTTGTTTGTCTCCCATATCCAACTAACGCACCTCCAAAGCAGACTTTCTCATTTTAAAGTACGTCACCTGTCGTTCTTAGGCAGCCCTGCACATCCAAAAATAGCAAAAAGTACACTAACTGGTAAAAAGAAAAGTGAAGCCAAGGAGTCTACACAAACCTTCTGTATGTGAAGGTTGGTCAGAAGCCAGGCAGTAAATGTACTGCAGTGGACGGCGTGTAAAATTATTGTTTTCATCAAAGGAGTTTGGTGGCTTAGAAGTGAAATATGGTCGGAAATGGTGGTCTGAAGGCAAGGTAAAACAGTGAAAATATTCAAAATATAGTATAAAGTGTCAACACTTAAACTTATACTAATTTCTTGGTGGCTTTCTAGTTAGTTCGAATTCATCAAAACCACCAGAGTCCTTTGACTTAAGAGTCATTCTGCTGCCTGGATCTGTAAGATGTTTGTGTAATTTTGTGACTTTTGGTCTCAGTGTGTGAACTAACATGGTGTCCACAGCAGTACACAGCTTAGCTTCTATGCCAGTACTTTGCTTCTCCAAACTGGGGGTGTGCAAACCACTGTCAGTACTACCCAGTCCGCCCGAGCTAGTCAAGGATATAAAAGAACATCATCTTCGCTGAATCTATGTAAGGACACATGGGAGCATTTTGAAGCTAAAGCATACAAACTTTGGCCAAAATGTGAATGTCTGGATTTGATTACATATGGACTCTACAAACACAGCCCCCCGTGCACCCGCCTTCACACAGTCCCTGTGTGACACCTGTCAAAAATTGATTTGCTCGACTGAACTGATAAAAAATAGGAATTTATCTAGTGGGTAACATGGAATAGAACTCACCTCGGACCTCTGTCTGACCTTTACGAGTGTGAGATGAGTATTACATTATTGAATATAGCTGCCAGTGTCAGCCAGACCCCTGAGAAGCGCTCTTTGTACTTTTTACTGATCTAACTGTGATGCTTGACCTCTGTGCTCTTGACATCATATCATTTGAGTGAGCTTGAAAATGCCCTGGCAGCCCCAATGAGGTAAGTCATGTAAAATAAATCATTAATTTGAAGTTGAAGTTAGAGACTAGACTGTTTTTTAAGGATAATAAAACAAAAAGACCTAAGAAATGCGTTTGTACCAACCATGTTATAATTTTGTTTTAGGAAGGGGGGTATATAACGCTCTAAATTGAGGCAAAATTTTTCTCAATGGACAAACTGGCATGGCCATTTGCAACAGGTCGGGATGGAAGAGAATAAGAAAACATATTGCTAAATTAGCACCTGTAAATGCCAACACAGGTGCTAAACTCTTAAGATACCAGAAATGCAGTTAAATTGTTCAGTGGATCAAACTTCGCCTCCTTGTTTCAGGGGCTGGAGTTTTTCTTTGCTATGATTTTTATCGACCAACTGTTTTGTCAAGTTGGTTGATAAAAATCTTGTGTAAGTTAAGCTTTAACTTTGTTTACAAGACAGCAAATAGACTGGCCACTCCTACTCCAAATACTCTTTACAGGCCATATGACAGGAGGGGAGGCAAAATAAAATTAGCTATTGAAAGGTAAGAGATTGCTGATGTGAATAGGTCAAGTATAAATTATGTCATTTAAAATAGAGATTTATTTATCAAAAAAATCAGGAAGTGGGCTTATTTGGAACACACATGGGTTTAAGCTCACTTTGGACATATTTCCTTACATTAACTGAAGAAGAAAAAAAGGTATAAATAAATTATCTAAACTTCAAATGAGAGATAATTATTTTAATTTCATCTATAATGGTGAAATGCTTACTTAAATTGAGGAAGTTTATATTACAAATGCATGCAAACGTAGCCACTGCCAAAGAAGAGACAACTTTGTCATGGCAGGTGTGTTGTTCAAGGCCTAAGGATGCACAATATCACATGTGAAGATGTTTGGATGAGCACTTCTGCACAAACCTGCACGTTGCACCTGCCCTGACGGGCACTGCATTAGCTGCATAAATTGGGTACTCGCTGGAAAGCAGAGACTCCCTCAGAGACTTCAATCTCTTTCTGCTCATTTTACCTATTGCTGTCAAAAGACAAGAGGAGCTCATGTGAGTGGCTATTACTAAAGCTCGACTCAAGCTGATGACTCAGCCTCAGCTCCGCGTCCCGCCATGCTGCACCTGGTTTGTGCTTGGTTTCTGGCAGCACATGTTGTCACTAAAATTGCAAAAAACTTGCAGGAAGTTTTCTTGTTTAGCTCTAAACTGATTTATCACAAAATGATCATTATCCATTAAAAATGGATGACATTGCACAGCTTGTTTACATCACATTACAAAACATGTGTGTTTTCTCAGGGATTTTGTGAAGATTATATACATTGTCAATATAACACTATATAACTGCAGCTTTTTGGAGTAAAATTGCTGATCTGAAACCTTTTCTCTGACAATTGGTTCTTGGGTGCAGACGTGTGGAGTGCTTGGGTGTGATGTCAGCTTTAGGACCCTTTTTCAGTTCCTGTACATTTTACTTGAATCTGATTATATCTTAATATAGACATATAGGGTATATAAGCTAATAAACGCTGATGACACACTGCCAACAGATATAACAAAAGCTTCGCCGCCAAGATATTTTTATCTACTTGGAGCTATTTGATACACTATGAGGTTCCCTTCCGAATACTTCACAAGCACACACAGAAAGAGACAAAGAGACGGAGGCAGGGAGGCCTTTATTAGCTCCATCACCAGGGTTTTAAGGTGACATTTATCTGCCGCTCTCGCCCTTCATTACCACCAGCAGTAAAGGTCAGCCTTGTGCATGTGGACCCTCTCAGGTGTTTGGGCCCCTTATATGCTGTTTAAACATGTGCTGCCCAGGAGCACATGGGGATATGACTTCATTACTCATGTGTTTACCTGGTGAGAGGAGTCGCCTTTGACTTTCCTCATTAGGCAAAGGAGAAAAGGACTGAGGATTCTGTGGCATTTAAGCACAAATAAAGTCTCTACTGGTTTTTTCTCAGAAGTCTTCTCTGTGAGGTGGGACGGCTGCTGCTTGGATAGCAGGGAGATGGTGCTGGAGGGGGGGGGGGTTGGTGGAGGCAGAACTTCCTGTCTGTCTCTACATCCCAGTGCATTGAGAAATAATTGAGCGCAGTGAAAGCCTCGCATTCATTCAAGGACCTTGACTGGCGCTGCTGAAGCCCGGAGGCTCAGTAGTGATTCAGCAGCACCGCGGACAGGAGATAGACGGAGAAAAAGTAAGACACAAAGAAAAGAGAGAAGAGAAGGAAGGGGAGTGGAGAGCGTGACTTGCGCGCAGGATTGGAGCCGTTATTTCATTGCTGAGCAACAAAACCACGCGATGGATGATATTTCAAACCGATGAAAACTTCTCTTCTCTCACCTAAGAGCTTCCACTTTTCCTCAAAATTGACCTAAACTCCAGAAAATTCGGATTTCACCGGATTTCTCGGACCTATCCAGGGGTGTAACCGCGGTGCTTCTGGTGCGTCTTTGCGCTGGTAGAGGCTGTGAGCGAGCGTGTGTGTGAGCCAGTGTGTGTGTGTGTGAGAGAGAGAGAGGTGGTGGTGGAGGATCAGCCGGAGTGGCCGACCAGTCAGGAGGATGCTGGAGGGCAATGCCTGCAGAAAGAGAGGATGAGATTTGTCGAAAGGCGCTGGAACTGCTCTCCGACCTGTGCTCCAAGGGAGAGGTGCAGGACGACCACTGCCTGGATTTCATTTACTACTTCAGGGACCTGGCCAGACCGCGTTACACGGACTCAGGTCAGACTCCACGATCTTGTCTCTGAGAGTTTCAAGTAGAGTTTTATTACGAGAACCTTCAGCTGTCCTAAAAAGTATCAGAAATGTGCGGTTTTATGGTCAAATTAATGGTTTGATTCAATCTCAATTCAATTAATTTTTTCTTACCTACCTTAACTGATAGATTTAATGGGTGTGCGCACTTATTGAAAAAATGTTCTTGCGATTGGTCCGTGTGAAAAGAATAGTAAAAGCTGATTTTTAGCCAATAGAAAGTAGCATAAACACACACCGTGCTGTGTTTCACTATGTTTCCTCTCACTGAACGCAGGAAGAGTGTGATCTGTGAACTTGTTGCTTGCATCCATTAGCACCAGCAGGATCTACACAGAATCTCACACCTCAACAGTATGTGTGCATTTGTTTCTACAGCATCAGTCCTCCTCCTCAAACGCGCTGAACTGTGTGAGCGCTGGTTTGGTTTGGTTTTTTACTCTGGTGGGATGGAGAGAGAGAGAGAGAGAGAGAGAGAAGGAGAAGCAGAAGAAGAAGAAGAAGAAGCCCCACCCGATATTCCCCATAGCTCCCAGCACTTTGCAGGACCAGTGATCTAATCCAGTTATTTTAGACTCCCAGAATTTATTCAGTATTGGCATTAAAAACAACATTGTGATCAGTTAGGAGAAGACCAAAACATTCTGGCACAGACTCCATGTGTTATAAATATTGGCATTGCATTTACACTGCAGATCACAATGCAAAAATCACCCCAAACTGTAGGTATATTATTGGGATATCACTTAGGGATCGTCCCTAAATACCAGAAAAATGTTTTATTCTTGAGGGAGG
>CAFUXE010000241.1:110559-127984 GCA_903364295.1 Serranus cabrilla
GTTTTGGGTGTTTCTTTTTTTTTTTTTGCAACAGTTTCAAAAAGGCTCCATCTAACAAATGTTTTCACGCTCAGCAACAGAAATACATGAGGAATCTTTTTCTACTAGCACCACACAGGCATATAATGGCACTGCATGAGACCAAGATCTGGCCGAGACCTTTTGATCGACTGTAAATGTACAAAATCGTGCTTGGTGGTTTTAATTACTGATTTGTCTAAATCCACCCTGAATAAAATGTATAGAAGGAATCTCTATAATATGCCGTTGGTGTTATAGGCTATTACCCATACATATCTGCTTGTTTTTTATTTTGATGATCGGATGCAAAAGAAAGGGGTTTGTTTGGGGCGGACGCAAGGGATATGGCCCACTCCATATTTAGAACAAATGCACTTGTATTCCACAAAAAAAACATGGAAGTAGAAAAGAACGCAGGAACATGACTTGTAGTCGTAACAGTGCCTTCTGTAAAGTAGGGGGCAGTATGAAAACTCAAAAGCAATGGTCGCAATCTGCCATAAAACAGAATAAAGAAGCCATTGAGTACACTGCTTTGACAGAGTGAGTGCAGTGAGCTGGCTGCTGTTGATACAATGTTGAAACTAAACCTATATTCAGAGTTGAAACTAGTAAATTTGACAAAACTTATTAGAAAAATGTTTACTGATGGAACAAATCCAAAGAGTTCTGCTTTTTGCAACCAATAGAGTAAGCCAGCAGTGGTCAATTAGGGACACTTCCACTCAAAGACGACCCATATTTAAATTTGAGACTGTACTGCCCTGTCCTCTAGTGGCCATAGAAGTCATGAATGTCGGGGAGGCTGTGTATGAAGACAGAACTCAGACTTGGGGCGGGTGGGAGTGTTATTGCATGGGGCGAACAGAGCCTAGTCATGGGTCCTCTTAGCTACTTCACTTCTGGCATTTACGTACATTTGTTTACTATTTTAATTAACCAGGACACTTTTAGCCTGAACTTCGTTCAGTGGTTCTGTAGCCTAAATTCAATGAAGCTGAAGTCTTCCTGACAACCATATGTTTGTTTAATGACTTTATCTATTTTTAGAATATCCCGTTTCACTCTTTACGGCATCATTTTGATAATAGATCATATGGGTTGGTATGGGTCGCACTGACAAATGATCATTTCGCACACACACATTGTATTAGAGTGCTCAAACTGCACTTCCAACCCTGATTACTATAAATAAACTTGTTTAGGTTGTAAATATAGACTGTAATGCATTAATTATAGCAAAATAACTTTAATAGTACCAGTTTTTCTGAAAAAAGAGAGTGAACTTTGTTCAAATCAGAGAGTGGAGGAACATCATGGCTCAAATTTTTACCCTAAACTTTCAGAAACTACAGTGTAACTTTGTCTCAAATCACCAATGTGCTCTGCAGGGCCCATTCTGTGCCGGTCATACCGCATTTGTGAAAGATGTGCTCCTTAGAATAAAAATGTTCTCCTTCTGTATCTCCATTTTTAGTGCACAGCCTGCTCCTCAGTGGACTTCCATGATGGCAGCAGCTGTGGGTGCTAGATTGGTGATGCAATTGCAAAGCCTTTTTTTGGCCTCATTTGAAATCTCAACCTTCTACATGTGAGACAAACAGGCTTTGAGCGGATTTTTAATAAAAAACTGCATAAATGCATTCAAATATGGGGTTTCATACATGTCCACTTCCAAAGTTAGTACTCGAGCTGCAAAACATCCTTTAGTTTATGCTGCTGGAATGCAAAATTATTGTAATGCCATGCAAATGCTTCTCTGTTTGCACCAGTGTTTAGCCAGGTGTTTTCTACCTGTGCCTCCTCAGTACTCTCTGACAAAACCATTTCACTCTATTTCAGCACTGTGTCAAACTAACTACTTCTGACTATGGCGTGCAGTGCTGTAAATGTGTTATTCTAATACACCTCATTATCTTAGGGCTTCCATACACTGGAATGTTTCAGTCCGTATCATGACATGCAAACATGTTTTTGGTAAATTGTAGAACTCTTAAAGGCTCACCATGTGTCAGCTTAGTTTTTCCCAGATTACAGAAGGCTTGTTGTTTGGTACCAGACAATGTCTGTTTCTCAATAGAAATAATGATTTCTTATTCTTTAAGTTAAAATGCAGAAATTACTTTCATTTCTCAATCTCCAAGATGAGAGACTGATTAAATGTTGAGGGAGATAGGTTAGGTTTCATTACACCCTTGATTGCATTTTTGAGGTATTGTTGCCAGGCAACATACCGTTATTGGATATTTGGATTCGAAATCTTTGAGCCTCTGGTGATATTCTTGAATGAGCTCAATAAACTTAATGGTTTTTGTCTTCTCCTCTCTCCTCTTAATTTGAAATGTACATACCCAGTGCACCCATTTGAATCCCCTACATACAACTTCATATCTCCAGGTGCTATCCATGCCAACTATCCCCCTTTGGCACTGTAAAAGTTGTTTCCAGGACATTATCTCCATGATTCCCCTTGGAACCAAACTCCCATGCCCTTTCACCTCAGCTGTTGTCTCATATTGACCCTGTGCTGACTTGGCTGTTGCAGCTTATTGAACGGTACTCAGTGCTTTGCTCCCCAGAGGATGGACTACTGTACATCAATGAGTCTAATGAGATGGCTGTAGCCTGAGGCCTGTAGCCTGAGGCCTGATCTCTTACAGTAGCAGGCATCGGAGCAATTAATGAATCATCATCTTAGGTTTTCTTGACTTAATCTGCTCTTAATTATTGTATTAACCTAAAGATTGTATCATTTGTAGATTTGAAAATAGAGTATTTCCTGGAATCTGGTGTCTATATATATTTTTTCCAATGATATACGTGTTGTTTAAGCTAAGTGGTGGTTTATATTAGACCAACTATATTTCATTTTTCATTTTTTCTCCTGGGTGGGTGAAAGTAACATAAAGCACAGCTAATCAGAACTCTGTAAACTTACTATGTTAATGAGTTGCTTTTTTGAGGCTTTTTATGTGGTTAGGTCATGTGACTAGTAGATGTCAATTAACCAATTAACATTCACGATAGATGATAGAGGTTAGATCTGTTTTGTTAACATAACTAAGGTCCAAGCATTGATTTCCTATTTATAGTATCTGATAAGTGACAGCACAATAGTACAATGTAGTTGTTGGCAGTGGTAGTTGTTCATTTAGCTTGGCAGAATTACAGCTGCCATATTTAAGTTAAGCTTACAGAGGTAAGCTGAGAGCTGTCAGTCAATAGATAGCTTTTTAATCCTTTAAGCTCCCTCCAAACAGGTATTGCAACCTGATCTCACAGAATTACATGAAATTACCACTTTTTTAACACAGAATTACGTGCTGGTGGCACATAATGTGTGGAAAATACATGAATCAGCAGAGCGTTCTAAAAATAGCACACACATCATTATACATACACAAACATCATTGTGGGTCACTGTTGTAAAAACGAATGCCGTTTATGTGAATTTATGCTATTGAACCTAGGTTTAGGGCAAATCATTTTCTGGTTAAACGTTAAGTAAGACAATAAAAGTAAATAAATAAACTGGAAATGTTGGAAGTGAAGCCACGTGGGTAACATTACCAACGGAATTTGCATTAAAAAAACGTTACAAGTTAATACTTTTGTTTTCACATAGGACATAAACCCTTCTCATGGGTGAAAGTCCGCCATTTGTTCGACCTATCCTCCACTGCCCCGATTGCAACATCTGCCATTTAAACTCTGCATCATCACTACTACATCATCGAGTGAGGTTGTTAAACCAGGGAAGGGGTGTACCTGGCACAAAAAGGATCCCCATTTACTTTACATTGGCATTGTTTTCGTGCTGCTGGCACGTATTTTCCTCACATTACGTGCCACTAGCAGGTAATCTGGTGTTGGAAAAAACGTGGTTATGTGTTTGGTCTTATGGGTTTACAGTCACACTAGCTCCCTTTCTTTAAGCTAAATATACAAAATACAGCTGAGGCTAACTGGAATGTCAGATTGGTATTTAAACAAACTGCTAGACAAATCAAAAAATTGACCTGATGTTAATGCTGGATGAAGAGTCAAAGGATTACCAAAATATTCATGATGGTTTTACCAAATGGAAATCCATTCAGCAGCTTTTGGGGTATTTCAGTCTGAACCACAATTGTAGATTGACTGACCTACGACTTCCATCCACAGAACCACGGAAATGATTAAAAGCTGACTTTTCACCTCTTTGGGAATGATTTCATCAGTCATTTGGAGTCAGAAATGGAAATACACAGCAATTCAGAATGAATCAGCCATTCATCAGTGCTGTTTTACGCCAGTACATTTAATTGCAGGTTATTATCTGTGTAGGTGTGTTGGATAGTAAACAGGAAATAACTAACATCATTGTGAGTATCTTTGTGTATGTAATCTGTGTGTGCCCTGCTCAGGGACTAAACAGAGGGTGTGATGAGCCTATAATGAACCTTCCTCAAAGGCACAGGGGCCGCTATAGCCACTCATCACCACTAATGCTTGCAGCCACAGAGATAATACTGCACTGAAATAACAAAAAAATAATAGCAACAATAACAAAGGCTGACTGGTATGTCCACTTAATGCCTGAAGTCAGTAGTTGTAGTTTTTATGGTCATTATCATGACATATAGAGTTTATTAAATTTAAAATGAGAGGCTTTGTGTGGCAGTTTGTGTTTACACAGACCAGTATCCTAAGGAAAGGAACGGCTTCTCACTGAAATGACAATAAAGTTGGTCCACCTGAAAGGTCAGTCCATCTTTAAAAATAGATTTTAAAAAATCATTAATGCTTATGCCTGCAGGGATTCAACTTAGGTGAGATGGACTGCCAGACTTGTAATACATTGGTAGAAACCCAGGACAAGTGCAGTGCCCGTTCAAAACGTAACTGTCATCCACTCATCCAAATAACTATGAGCTAGTTGCATCCCCGAGCAATGCAACAGTATGTGAGTCATCTGCTTACAGCTAGCTATTTGAGACCACTGCATGTCTTGGACCAAAAATGTTCATTCTGAAAATCACATTGCTGATGCTTGAAAGGTTTGACTGTGCTACAATGTGAAATCTCTGGTTTCTCCAGTCTCTCTTCCCTCCTCTGTTCTTGAATACAGCAAGTGACGGAGAGTGGGCCCTACCACCCAGCATGCCACTGGGCAGTTGACTAAACAACCAAACTAAGACCACTAGAAAAGCTGGGTCCTAATCCGCCTCCAAGTGGATTCTGGTGGGGTTTGTGTGGTGTGAAGTCAAACAAACCAATCATTGGATAAAATGATAGCAGATATGCAATTTTAGCATCATTGTATAACATATTCATTCAAATTAAATCCATATGCTGATTCAGGAAGCGATCCTATAGACCTAATTGGTCTGTATAAGGCCATGTATAGAACCTATTTATGCTAATTGTTTGGTAACCATGGTAACACCTCAGCATGGGGCTTTTCCTTGATTAATAGCTCAAAAGCTGTTAAAACTGCTGTGCTTGTGTACGATTCCCCAAATAATTACTGAAGCAGATGCTTCCTTTTGTCCTATCTCTACCTGTTAGTCATGATGCTTAACATCCAGTCAATCTGCAGCCTAATTATACTAATAATCCTCATAATCCCTTATTTCTTCGTAAACACTTTTTGACACCAGAGAACATAAATTAACACACCAGAAGCATTAAAGTGCTGCATTTACTTCTGTCAGTCAGTGCAATTTGAATGCCCAGGGAAAGTCATTCAGAATATTTTGATAAAAGTATGACTGCAGTACAGATCATATTCAAAAAACACTTTGATAGCTGTTTCACGAATTTGCGTGACAAAGCAAATGAATGATCATGTCAGCCATGAGATATCTAGTGAGCTATTTTTTTCCAATAATTTCCTACGGCACATGAATGCAGTATGTTAACAATATTGAAAATTAAGATTTGTATCTGCCCTGAGATTCAGATCCATTTGAAAAGAAGCCAGAAGTTTTCAGTAATCCTGCTGACAAACAGACAAAATGCACCGGGAACATATAACTTCCAGCAGAATGTGTTTGATATTTGCACGTTCTGATTTAACTGCTGGGTTAAACAGTTCTAAACCTGTAGATACTTTGAATATAGAATAAAGACATACACAAGCAGATGAACACACACACAAACACACAGAGTACTTAGAAACCCACCTTGCTCCTGACAAGAGACAAATGTGATGGAGTGCATTTCACTATAACAAACATGCTAAGTTAATCATGCAGAACTGGCAGGAACGTTGAAGCTTCATAGTGCTGTTGGGTCTGTTTCTGCTTCGTTTGCTACCTATTCTGAAGTTCCATACATAGAAGCCCTTCTACAGCAAAGCTGGTTAATCAGCCACCCTAGAGCATGTTGTTGATTCACACAACGCCTCATCAAAGGGAGATTTAGTCCAAATCAATAAAAGCAGCCATCTGTGTATCTGTTCACTTTGGGGTTTAAGCTTGATTCAATTCAAAGGCAGGAGAACGCCTCTGCCAAAGGGAAAATCCATTCACGGTGTAAAAATCTGACTCTGATCTCTTCCACTGGTGTGACATTTTCTCTGTTCCTGGCCAAGTGGCTTCAACCTTAAATGCTGCTTTTATCCTGTTTTTCTTTGCAACAATTGATTGTTGAGGGCATTTGTGAAAGCTTGTCTAATTGATGATAAAACTGAGAAGCTCTGCAATGGTGTTCTCATACCTGAACTCTTTTTAGTCAAACTTTAAAACTTTTGTCAATACAGAACCGACATTTGCTTATAGCCTGCTCCCCTAAGTTATTATTACTGCCCCTGTCAAGCTTTTCATTAGCGTTGCCAGGGAGATGAACCTGAGGCTCACACTGATCGTATTTGTATTAGATTATCGTTCATAAGTCATGACCCACAAGAACAAATAGATATGACTGAATGAGGGAGAAAGAGATCCGCCGTTTGTGGCCATCAGCTATTTCTACATGCCTCCCGCTGCTGATTTTAACACTGGTCATTCATTTTTCAAAAACTGTTGGGGTAGTGCCTGCTATGTTGTTGTGGCTGCTCTGATTGAGTAAAATCTGACATTCAGCACCCCCATATAACCTGAGTGGAATGACTTGTTGTTTCAACGCTAACTTTCCCCCACCATGATGATGAGACTGTGAGACTGAAAGTCATATCAGACTTCTCAGGTTAAATCGTGGAATAATAAACTACTTGGCCTTACCCCCAGCAAAAAGGCAGGTCCCATCTAGACACAAATAGACATTAAAGCAGGATATGCGTCAGGGCGGAAACATACAAATAGCCATTAACTTGTTTTTATGTGTTTTTTCCCGAGAACTTTGACTCACAGTTTTTCAGTTCAAAAGTCATTAACCACCATCTTGTCCAAATATGGTCACTTCTGGCTCCAAAGAAACAAGATGGCAATGACCAAAATGTTAAACATGAGGCTTCAAAACTGTGTCATGATGGCTGCGTCAATTTCTGGTATACAGTCTATTACTGTGTCTCAACTGAATCACAAAACTCTGTACTTGCACTTGCTATGTTAGGTGCATGAAGTAAAAATGGAGTTTAGTATGAGAGCATGGATAGTGAACTCAAACTGGTCAAAATGTTGAGTGTGGAACATTGGACAACTCTAACTACTCAACGGTCACCATCTCTGATATATAGCAAGGCCACCAACCTATTTCAAATGTATGAAAATTGCATAGCTGATGTGCAATTAAATGGCACCGAACTATACAAATTTAAGTTATATACATGTGTTTTTTTTTTTTTATTACCTAAGTACCAATATACTGCAGTCGGATAGAAGCCAATCATTGGTTGATTTCTGACCACAGATCCACGCACTCTGCTTCAACATTACTGTCAGTTTAGTTAATCGATTATTTGACTGTTTCAAAATCAACACGTAGAGTAAGTGCTTGTTAAATTGTGGTCAAGGTGTACGTTTTTTGTACCAAAGGACCAAATAAAAAACTCAGCAGGTGATTTTACTGTCCATTGACCACATAAACTTCTAGTTTAAGTAAATTCATTGCAAATATCTTAAGCCTGTGTGAGTCTTCCATGTCAGTAAAAGTAAGTAGAAATTCCACTGCACATAACCTCCCATACTTTGCCAAACACAGAGGTCATGTCTTTCTATTGGTCCCATGTGGATTGGCATTAGACTTTGATGTAAGCCAACTCTAATACCTCTGTAAGTATTAAACACTTACTGGCACCAGCTTTTCCTTTATGCATATTCACATAAGCACAAGCAACCCCACCACAGACAATTACACTAATCAAAACCTCTCTAACCTTTTTTTAATTATAATTGTCGACTTCCTTTAGCTTATTGATTATTGGAGCTCCTGAATCCAATTAGCTGCCACCAGCTGCACAGGGTTTAGGCCTGGGTGTGTTGATTGCACCCTGGGACTTGAAAAGCAGAGACACCCTGTGGCTTTAGAAAAGGCTCTTACAAAGGTAATTGAATGAAGCCACAGGCTGTTTGTGTGACTCATTTTAAAAGCCGAACTTATCAATGAAGGAGAAACAGTGTTTTCAATAAATATATATTGACTCAAATATTTAGAAAGGGAGGTGGTTCGACTGGAAAGTGGTTAGCCTTGGACAGAAACAAGATTTATATGTGGAGAAATTACTGATATGAGCTGTAATTTCATTTTGATACAGAGAAGCTGAACTGTGTGAGTTAAAACAAGCTGCATGCTCTCTATCTGTGTCAGTTAAGAACACAAGCCCTGCACTGTTGGGACGCACACTGTATATCATCACCCCACTGCTTCCAATTCATCCCAGCTGGTGCCCAGTGCATAGCTGCACACGAGAGGGCTGGCTGTGTTCTGCCCGCCTCATTTCACAAATCATAGCGCTGACTGTGCTCTAATAGCACAGCGCTTGGCATAACATTTAGAGTATATAATGGTCTATATATAAAAGTGTATTTTTTGTTTTCACACAACAAAACTTTTACAACATGTGTGTTATTGCAAGAAAACTTCAGAATGATGAAAAGTTTTACTTAAAGTCATCGGGCCTCATGCAAGAACATTTGGGTATTTTGTGACTCAAATTATCTTCAAAGTAATGAAATATAAAAATCCATTAGTGAAAAATTGCAGGACTCCTACAACTGGTCTGTACTCCTTATAAATTGTGTTTGTGAGAGGAGAACATTCACAGCAGAAGAAAATAGTTGAATACAGCATGTTCCCCTAAATTACCCCAACAAGCCACTAAACAAGAAATCTGTTCATACGTTTGTCTCTTGCATGATGTTTCCAGATCTCCAATCCCACCCACATCCAATGAAATTACTAATGAATTAAAGCTACACTAGTCTGACTCACTGGATGTAGACTGTTTGGTGTCTATTTCAGACTGGATTCTCCTCCTTCCTCTACCGGTTCCACAGTGGAACCGTTGCTGTATCCTGTGCTGTATCCAAGCAAACTTTCTCTGCAAATAATTTAGGTGGTGGCTTACACTTCAACATCTGGTTAAAGCTGATCTTGTATATAGGTAGTGTTCCAGGGAAAAAGCCACCTGTTGTTCACAGGAATAGTGACCCCCTTTCTCCTGCCCTCTGTCTCTGTCCGCTCGTATCATCTGAACATTTGCATTTGCATCCAGCATTAGTCCATGCAGCAGCTGCATAGCAACAAGACTAACAACCTACCCATAATGACACATATGTCCGTTTGTCAAATGAGTGTTGCACGATTCACAGTATGACCTAAAAATAGAACACTCGTCAATATATATATATATGGACGATCCGGGGTTGTAAAAGATGCTGCAGTTTCCTTAAAATTAGGCTACAATACCACTGACCGAGGTTCAGGGAAAACAACTAGCTGGTAAGGCGTTACAAACAACAGTGTTTAAACAGTAAATAAATGTACGTAAATTCCAGAAGTAAAGTAGTTACGAGGGTGACATGAGTCATGGAAGTCACCTTAAAAAAAGTAAGTTCAAATAATGTGATCCACAAACCGTGAGCCACGGAAAGTTATGTAAAAAAAATGTAAGTTACATAAAAAGTTGTTTACTTTTGCTTTCACGTGGGACAAGAACCCAGTTCTCCTGGGTGAAAGTCCGCCGTTTGTTCGACCCATCCTCCTCCCCTCCCTCCTGCCCTGATGTCCGCTTTTATTATATTTTATTTTAAATTAGAGCACTGGCGGACTCAGGATGTTTGAGGGGTAAGGGAAAAATAATAAGAAGTCCATCAGTGCAGACTGACAGGGTAGATGAACAGTAACTGTCTGAGTGTTAAGATGTTCAGCTGTACTTTAATCTGTGATGTCACTGCAGGTATTTTCTCCCTGACAGCTGAAAGAATCTGTGACATGAAATCACCGTGGCCAAAACAGGAATGAAAACATCAATTGAAGTGACATTAAATAGAGCTGCTTGCACCCATGTTCACAGCCACCTGCTTTGTTGGAGAAACCAATGATAATCGTCGCTATGGATACCAATCAACACTGTAATCACAACGTCTTGTGCAAGTTAATTACATGTTCTTTACCTTGACTTGATGTAGATGACACTGTCGCTTATCTATACTTTGGCTGCATAGGCACCATTTATGTTTCTACCTGTGGGCTCACATACAGCTGAATGGCTGTCATGGAAACACCTCCAGCATGTCATCAGTCACTGCATTGTGTCATCGGTGCACATAGATGTAGCCTCTATAATTGGTTGTATAGAATAAATGATGAGCAGGCAGCTGAAATACTATACAGTGACCTCAGAAAGTATTCAGACCCCTTCACATTCTGCACGTTTATTTTTTATTTATTTATCGGCCAATAAAAAGGTAAAATAGATTGAATTTCCATTTTGGCAATGAAGGGTCTGCTTTTTTAATAAATGTGCAAATAAAAATACATTACAAAAAAAATGTGATTAAAAACGTGTTGATCAACTGATGACTCTATGAAAGATATATTTAATAAATATCATTAAATTAAATTAAGTAGAAACATTTAGATTTTATGCCATATGGCAACCCATATAAAAAATTACCAACTTTTAAAAGCATTTTAACATTTCCATTATTTAAATAATGAAAGTTAATAAAAACTCAAACTTTTTATCATGCTTCGATAATACGCAATAGAGCGTGAATGCATATAGGTGAGTCCAGTTGTTGTGGAAACAAGACCCAGAGATAATTTAAAGAGAATACAGAAGTTACAATAAATATGCATTCCTTCCTTCATTTAGTTTCGAAGTGAATCTGGGTCCTCTGTAGTTTTATAATAAAGATTGGAAAATTATTTTCCTTTGAACTCAAGGACCGGACTCTAATTGCATCCATAAATGAGCCCATACACATCTCTCACATTGCGCCTAAGCACTCTCTGCTGTCCCATTTAGAGTTGCTCTCAGCTCCCTTTGCAGGACAGACTAATAATAAAGGGAAACATTTCTAAATTAATATGACATCTAACAGCTGTTAAAACTTGGAGGATATTTGTTATAATGTGACACCATGTCATGAGTGAATAACCTCCCTTGGACGATGCGAAGAGTATCACTGATATTGTCAGTGTATCATGGAGTCTGCGGGGCATCGTAGCAAACAAGGACACTCAGTCCACTGGCTTAAAAAAGCTTCAGACATGCTCTCTCTATTGAGTCTGATTAAGGATGACGAGCAACGAAGAAAAAGAGAAGTGGAAGAAAGCGGTGGTTGAGAGAGACACAGAGAACAGAGTCCTCTCTCCGTGTCTCTTTCCTCTCTGAGTTTGAGAACAGGGATGACATCTTGCTGCACAGCTAGCTAGCTAGTTTGTTTTGTGGATGACATCGACACAGCTGTTAACATATTTTTGATTAATGTGCAACTGCTTTGCGCAAGCACAACCTCAGCATTCATTTAAACTGAGAATGACACCATGTGAAGTCGAATTAACGGAGAGAGAATGAAAAAAAAATGGCTGGAGCACCTTTCAATCCTTTGTCCTCATTTACTCATGGGAAACCATCTGAATACATACAATATAGTGAAAGATACATCTTGTGTTTTTATAATATGTTAAATTCTAATTGGAGCATCTGCAGGAAGACCGATGGGAGAGGATGAGACAGTGATAGTACAATTAATTTCAATTTTACATATATAGAATTGTTTCAGGTTTTAATGGTTTGGGTTTGATCACCTGCACTTTATATCATGTTTTTAACATACTGGAAAACTTGCAACAAATGAATCTAATGAAATTTAGAATTTTTTCCTTGAACTTTAGCCTACATTGAGAAAATGTGATCGTTTTTCCGTCTCATTTAACATTCTGAAAAAACACAGTCTGTCCTCCCTGGGGAGCCAGGTTTTTCTCTGCGCCAGCGTTTTTCTCTGGCAAAGCTGTGTTCCCTGTTCACTGAGTCTGAGTCCTCCTCTCTCTTCCATCTCTAGATGTATCGGTGAGCCTGTTGTCCCTGCTGGTGACCACCTGTGGTTTGGCTCTCTTCAGCGTCTCCCTTTTCGTCTCATGGAAGTTATGCTGGGTGCCGCTGAGTGGTCGCTTCCTCCCAGATGTCCTCAAGGGGGCGCATTTCCTGGGAGGAGACCAACAGCCCGTCCTCACAGAGGTAAGGGGTCCAAGCTCACATTCAAAAGTATTGGTACAGCGAGCAATATTTCAATTGCCTTTTGAAAACTTTTTCCTTCCTAATGGGGGCCATCACACACTAATTCAACACCAGCATCCTTTTGATCCCACCTCCATCTCATTTGTATGAATCGTAATTTTGAACACCCAGTTTGCACGGCATCACATGATTGAATGGGCGTTGTTAGCTGTTTACAGCCTCATGGGTATAGGTTAGAATGGGCAAGCTCTGGTAGCTTCAGAAGGCTGTTGTCAGCCAATTAAATGGGCTGCTGTATTAACAACCACTATGTACCCATTTTCAGCTCTGTTGATTAAGTCCAGCAGATGGCCAGTCCAAAACGCACAACCAATAGCTAAATGGCATTGTTTGAGCTATACTGGCTAGGCTGTACAGGCCCTTATTGTGCAATGCAACATCCAGGCATGTATGTCATGGCTCCTGATTGGTTGCAAAAACACAGTATGGCAAAATTTTAAAGCAAGATGGTGACGGCCAAAATTTGTCCATAAACCAATGGGTGACATCACAGTGACTACGTCCAATTTTTTTTTTTTTTTACAGTCTATGACTCTATTTGCATTACTGTAACTGTCACAAAAGGGGGCCTTATAGCATTAGCTAGAAAAGCAGAATATAAAAACCCATGTTTTGTTATTATTTGTTATTTTTTCAACTCAAGATGCCCAACCTAGTTTCCATACTCAATTAGAATTTCTGGAAGGATTCACACTGTATATTCTGATGTCTGCTGTACGCAAAGCCCACAAGATCACCTCTGACCCCACTCACCCTGCACACTATGCCTTCCAGCTTCTTCCCTCTGGGAGGCGCTACAGGACAATTGCCTCAAAAACAACCCGCTTCAAAAAAAGTTTCATACCCACTGCAATAAACTGTCTGAACTCTGACCTCTGAAAATGTGAAATAAGATCAGCCCCCTTTGCACTTCCTATATGTCTGTATGTTTACTTTATGTATAATGTTGGAACCTGTACCAAGCTGTACTGATAACAAATTCCACCAGCCTGGCTGTGTGGTCATTAAAGAATCATTCATTCATTACAGGTGGACGGGGAGGAAAGGGAGTACAGCGAGGATGGCTGTGTGAAGGAGCCTTTCGGACCCCCCTCAGCTGTGACTGTCCCAGAGTCAGGCCTAAAAATAAGCCACACATCCCCTGACATCCCACTGGAAGCCCAGGCCAAGGTGGAGAAAAACCAGGTCCACACTCTGGCCAGGGACAGGGTCCAGAGACAGATTACTGAGCCTACCTCATCTGTACGGTCAGTACACATTCATCCACAATGCTACTGTTCAACTTTTCATTTTGACAGATTAAACACAAACTCACGCAGTTACACAGTCACAGAAACCTACATCTCTGTATCCAGGTCCATAACTATTCACAGTTGACAGCATATAAAACATCTTGCTTAAGGAAACACAACACGCTTCAGCAGACTCAGACTCAACAAAGAATATAGTCCGTCAAAATGGTTTGAATGTTAATATAGGTCCAATATTACACTTTATTACAGGCACAACTCCATCCGTCGTCAGATGAACTTGTCCAATCCGGACTTCAACCCTGCTCAGTTCCAGCGCCAAGAGTCACTGTCTGGTTTGGGCCGAATCAAACCAGAACTCTACAAGCAGCGATCCGTGGACGCTGAAGACGGTCGTCGCACCGACAGCTGCGGGCGTCTCCTGTTCATCCTGAAGTTTGACTTTGACCTGGAGCAGCTGATTGTGAAGATCCACATGGCCCAGGACCTTCCCGCCAAGGACTTCTCAGGGACCTCCGATCCTTACGTCAAGATCTACCTGCTGCCTGACCGCAAAACCAAGCACCAGACCAAGGTGCACCGCAAGACACTCAACCCAGTGTTCGATGAGGTGTTTCTCTTTCCTGTGGCGTACACTGAGCTGACGAGCCGTAAGCTGCACTTCAGCGTCTACGACTTTGACAGGTTCTCTCGCCATGACTTGATTGGCCAAGTAGTGGTGGACAACTTCCTGGATCTTGCCGACTTTCCCAGGGAGACAAAACTGTGCCGTGAAATACAATATGTAACCTCGGTGAGATACCAACTTTTATCAATTTCCTTGAAATTTAATCATTATGTCTTCTCCTCCTTTACATCACTGATGCTACATACCTTAGTCAATCTTTCTATTTGTTACTGTAAGTACCATGGTAGGTTTTTAACAGCAAGCAACTAACTAAAATGATGCAGCATGTTTGCAGTTGCATACATCAATACCAGCCTAAATCCCATGTCCTTCCTTCAGTTTGGCCAGAATCTGCTCAAACAATCAAAAGGAGCAAAAAAAACACTGTAAAATCCTGTTTTAACAGCAGGAGGAAGGGGATATATCAATCAACATGTATCTCATTTCCCCTCCAAGTGGAACTCATCTGTGGTTTCAAGAGGCAGAGACACAGAAATATACTTAGACACGGTTAATCTTTAATGAAAGCAGTAGGAAACACTTGGGGGTGGTGACCCAGATCTACACTGACATACGACTGGGGTTGGTTTGACAGAGATACAGCGACACTGTCTATATTTCATTATTCACTTGGATAAATCTACATCACTGTTGCACTGGTAACTCAGTCAGAAAGTTAGATCCTCCTGTGAGGGAATTCCTTATAGTTCTTCAGTCTTCTTAAGCCAGGATGTGAGTGAGTCTGGTGTGTCAGTAACTTTTCTGTTTTTTGGACAGGGCCAATGGACACTAGGTTGAGATAACGAGCATGGTCCCAATAATCAGTTTATTGAATAACTACATAGCAAGATTCCAAGTAAAACTAGAAAAGCACTCCCGTCAGTCAAGGATAAGTCAAAGGTAATAAGTAAAGTTAGAAGGGTTTTTGATAAAGGTTTATTAGTACAACCTTTCATGAAATTAAATTGAATTTGATATACCTAGCTACTCAGGCACCTCTACCACAACCAAGCATTGGTCCACTGCGTACAGACCAAAGTTTAGAACCTCTATAAGGATGCTTACCTTTGAGTAGACTCTGCAGAATTGCAATTGCTCACAAAAACCTGCAACCTTGTCCATAAACAAGTTTCTACTCTGGATTTATGCAGATATGCAAGTAACAGCAAAGAGCTGACGACACTTTTTCCAGTAGACAATAAAAGCACTAGTGTTTGAGTGCACACTTGAAGTCAATAGGGCGCTTCTTATTCAGTTATGTGTCTCTAAAGCATCATCATGAAGATTTACTTGCTCACAGGAACTATCTCCACCTTTGGTTGTGTGTTTGTGTTATTTTGTACTAATCGTGTATTAGATTGAACACTTCGCTGTCTTCTTGTGCATTTATTATTCAGCCTAGGAAAAGACTGATTCCCTTGTGTCTAATTGAGGTTATGTTTTCAGCTCGGTTTGTTTGTCAGCAGGATTATGGAAAAACTACTGGCCTGATTTTCATGAAACTATTTTTTCTCTTTTGTGAACGTCGACAGTTAGGGTATGTCCTTGGCCTTTCTAGTTGCAAACTGTAAACCCTGAATATAATAAACCTTGTGGAAGATAACATGCTTCCACAAGCTAAATATTGAGACTGTAAACTATTTACATAAAGAATAAGGTCAGCGCTCTCAATTGCTAATTTAATGAATGTTTCTCGCGCTTTGTCTTTGTTGAATTGCTTTGATGGAGGAATGAAAATAACATTATTTGTCCTTGCTAAAATAATTCTTGCCCCAGTGAGGGCAGTAGATTTTTTATTTCAATCAAAGCGACTGTATTGTTGCTGAAGTGTAACGATGTACATTTGGTGCACATGCTAATTGCATCTGCATTTTTTAAATCTTCATCTCAGTCTATGTAGTCCTGAATTGTGGTTTAAGTGATTTTGATCACTCTTTTTCCTTCTGTGCTGATAACAGTATCCTTTAAACCATGTTATTTTGCAGAAGCAATAATCTCTCAAGCAGTAATTCATGAGAATCAGGTTGCACTAAATTATCCGTATTGTACAAACAAATAGAAGAGGCTAAAATGATTGCAAAACATCAAAAAATGAGGATTGATAGTGTTCAAGTAAAGGGAGATTCACATTACAGTATATAGGGATGAGAGTCAAACTAACCAGCTGGCATCCTTACCATGTTGGTAAGCACTTTTCCCTCACAGCATGAGGGTCACATGTTCCAATCCAGCCTACAACAGTGCATGTTCTCCCCATGTCAGTATGGGCTCTGTCAGGGTACTCTGGTTTCCTCCCACAGTCCAAAGACATGTAGCATAGGTTTTATTGGTGAATCTAAATTGCCCGTAGGAGTATATGAGAGTGTGAATGGTTTTCTATCTGTGTGTGTCTGCCCATTGATAGTCTGGTGACCTGTTTTGGGTGTGCCCCACCGCTCACCCATTGGCAGAAAAACAAGAATCGTGCTTCACATGTATTCAGCTGCCTGTCTAGGTTCCTCAAGTTGTTGACATAATTACAGACCAGTGGTGGATAAAGTACACAACTACATTACTTGAGTCATAGACACTCCAATACAAGTCAAAGCTGTTCAGTCACATTTTCACTTCAGTTAAAGTGCTGGCTTTTTACTCATGAAGGTTTAATTGCACTTACAGTATCAAGTGTAGTTATTGTCAACTTGAGTAATCTTGGTTTATTTTCAGTTCAGCTGGTTCACTGAACTGTCTTCACCAGGGTCTCTTTGCTCTGCTGTTTGCTGACTTTGCTCTGTGTGTGTGTGGAGGAGCTCAGCCCCCATATGAAGAGCAGAGGAG
>CAFUXE010000241.1:133128-155319 GCA_903364295.1 Serranus cabrilla
TATGTCCTAAGTAGGCCACTGTGAGAGCTAGAATCAGGAGGGGATTAGCTTAGCATAAATACTGGAGGCAAGGAGAAAAAGTAACTTTTTGAATTTTAAAAAGAACCAAGCTAGTTGTTCACATCTCTGTCCCGTCTTTATTCTAACCTAACTGCCTAGTCTGCCTCCTAGTCTAAAGCTTAACAAGAAAGGGAATAAACATCAAACGTCAACTTTTCCATAAAAGTCCAATATGTAATACCTGGCCACATGCCCTAAAAGATAGGGGGCACCATTTCACCTCCTCTTACCTTTCCTTTGCACTGTGACTGTTCAAGATTGTGCTCAGTTAGACTTGACAAGGTCGGCATCAACCACAGGTGCTTTCCCTGTGCATATTTGTTTTAAATTTCTCCATCACAAGCAGCCATGACCGTTAGAACACACAGATGGTCTGAGGGAACTTTCCAGATGCAGATGAATGGTACACCCCTCCCTTTGAGGCACCAGCAGTATTCACCTTATTCACCATCCATGATGAGCATTGAGCTCCAGGAGTTGGTGGCTAGGGAGAGGGGGGCCCCAAAACTGTCACTGCTTCCTGTGATGGAGACAGTTCAAAACAAATGTGCTCAGGGGAAACCCCTGTGGTTGAAGCAGCTCTCCTCAAGTGGATAGCCAACGTCAGATGTTATTTACTAGTCTACAAGTGAGTCAGTTCAGCATCAAATCTCCTCTCTTCACACGCCAACAGCCGTCTCCAGTGGTTGACAGCCACGGCACTGATTACTCTTGTTTTGCTTCTTTTTATATCACTTCTTTTCGTTGCCACCTAATGTGGTTTCTTGCTGGGAGCAGTTAATTGACAAGTCATACTACAGTAAAAAACAGTCTCTACTCGAGGTACGAGTGGCATAGGCCTTTTTAATAGTTTTTACTTTACTAATTTTAACTAATGACATAAATTATAGCCCAGGTCCAAGACCATCTTGTTGTGCATGCTGGCTTTAGCATGAGATCATTACTACTTTTATCAATTACACGTGTTTACTCTGCTATGACATGTCAAAATGGCTACCATGAAGAGTGCTCTTTCGGTAGATATCTCTGCAACACATTCAGTTTCATGTAATTGTGCTAGCAACACAATTTTGTGTGTAATTGTCCCAGCCTACTGCGTGTTATGAAAGATCATTTAGCCTAACCTGATTCTGCCAGGGTATATTCATCTATACAGCTAAAGTTCAGCCTGGACAGTGATTTATTTACTTCCACCATGTTCAGCCAGGCAGATATATTGTCATGTTGACTGGCCCTCATGTAACGGAATCTGTTTAATTGAGCTGAACAAACTCTCCGCCGGTCCTGATACTGTAGTACTGACTGTGTTCATTATACTTCAGTATTCAAACTTATTATTAACATGGAAAAATAATGTAATATTATGAAAACAATGTCAACTTTCTACAGTTTTATTTTGACCACAGATCCCACTGTACAGTGCATGTAGCTGCGGACATTATGTACACTTTAAATTTGTGCATATGTAATGCTATAAGGCTAGGGCGCTGACTGCGGCCAAAGGTATAATACAGGAATAGGTCTGGCCACGGAGCCAAGGGTGCGAATAACAACTCAGGACAACAGAAATGATAGTTCGATTGTTGTATTAAGAAGTATAGAATAATGAAGGTATATTTAGTTTGATATTATATATTGTATAGTTATATTATAAATAGGCAGGTATGGTTAATTAAACAAATACACCATATTCCAAATAACAAAACAAAACAAACCACAACAATGTGGCAATTGTTCCAAGTTCAGTTCAAGGTCTTGGTTCCTTAGTATAATCCCATTTTCCAAAGTTCATTTGTTTGGAAAAGTTCCATATGAAGAATCCAGACACACAAAAAAGAAGAAGATTCGCTTATCCTACCGCAGTGCAGGTAGGAGAACAGTGGGTTGGTAGCTCGCCAGACAATGGTTGTAGACAGGAGGTGTCAAGGGGGAGGGGGGGGGGAAACACTGACCCAAGGTCGAAGGGAAAATCCAATTAGTTAAATATAAATCAAAAATAAATAAATTAGGTTTAGCATCAAAAAGAGTAAACAGAAATACATGCTATAAATAACAGCAAGGTTCACAATTTCACAATAGGTTATCTAATGATAAACACATTCACTATTAGTAAATCAAAGTGTCAAAGTGAAGCTTCAGATTCAATTCAATGTTCAAAAATAAAGTGCACTTAAATCAATATTTTCGAAATCATTGAGTATTATACACACAAAAAGAAAAGAACAACATGTTGCGCAACAGGGTTCATGTCTTCGGTCGGGCTGAAGCCAATTAAAAAAATACTTAGCCGCTGGGGCATTTTAGTTCAAAAGTTTCAACACAGGCCAATAACAGCCAATATTACAAAAGTCGGTCCTGAGTTGAATTTAAACGCTGTCCCCGTAGGATTCGGCTTACACAATAACTTAAATAGAGTGGACATTAAGTAGGTAGAGACGGAGATAACTGCACTGTCTGTGTGTGGTTAAATGCTATATTAACATTAATTTAGCGGCAGAGCTAAACGGACATTCGCAGCAGCATACATGTGCAAGATGCACAAAAACAACAAACAGATAGACTCACCGGTGAGTAGGGGTGCAGATCGGGTTTAACAGGTAGGTCCCGACAGGTGGATTGGAAAGGATCTGCGGGATTATTATGGAATTAATGAGCAACCAGTACGAGTGTTTATTCTTACATTGGAGATGTAAGGAGCAGGTCAACTCACCGATGAGTAGAGTGCAAAAAATGATCGTACCATGAAATTATCTGCTTGATATTTGTTAAGTGTTCTTTCAAGACAGAAGTGTTTTCTGACAGAAAACGCCAACCTGGCGACACCACAGCAGGAGCAGCTTGAACCGCAGCGGGAGTGGAGTAGCAGGAAGTGACGAGGGGGAGAGGGATATTAAAGGGAAAAGGGCCGCCACCTTAAAGGCACAGGAAGTTGAGGCGTTACTTAATGTGGGTTACACATAGCAAAAGGCAGAGGCGACAAAAAGGCCAAAACAAGTCTAGTCTTTGACTGAGTTTGTTGGTTCGTTGTGTTTCAGTTGCAGTTCAGTACAGAGGAGTAAAGTTGGAGAGTCAAGGGCCCCTTTGGGCCCCCCTTTATCTGAGGGCCAGGGACCACTGGCCTGGTGGTGTAGTGGTTAGCACTGTTGGCTTACAGCAAGAGGGTTGCTGTTTAATCCTGTCTTGTGGCTCTTCTGTGTGGAGTTTGCATGATGTCCCCGTGTACGTGTGGGTTCTTGCCAACATTAGATTTTAGTTCAAAATACCATTATAGTGTTAAAATACCATATGAGGGTATTTCTTCTATACCTTCTGTTGAGTAGATGCAATGAAACAACATGAATGTGTAACTAATTTTCTGTGGCCTCGTGGTCAGAATGTTCTTATCAAAAGTGCACAAACCAGGCTAAGAATTGTGTTTTTCAAAGTTTCAGTAACAGAAGTGACACACACACACACACACAAAAACATATAATACATTGTCCTAATGTGTTGTGGCATATGGAGGTGCTGGGCCTGGCTATTTGTTGATGTTTCTTGGTGTGTGGTTGGTGTAGCATGACAGATAGTCAGAGATGGTCTTCTCCACATCCATAACTCACAAAAACTAAACCAATTAAAGGAAATACTGACACTGAGTTGAGCAAACCCCCTGATTAGATTCTGGAGGTTGCCCTGCATGATTTCGTCCTCCTCTACTTAACCCTAAAGAAACAATTGGAAAACATAACATAGTAATAAAGACTTAAATCCAGAATGAGGAACCCCCCTCCAAAGGCTCTGGAGGTTGCCCACTAAAGACCTACCCGTGAAGAAAATATGGTTCTTTTACTGCTCATAGGAGACCTACAAGTAGGGTAATTTTCTCCTGTTGGTCACAGAAAAGAATGCAGGCTTTTGCATTGGCTTCACTTTTCAGGCCTGGAGGTCGCTGCTTGGAAAAGATGCTGTCACAAATGTCTGCCACTGTGTAATTTGTTAAGGGCGTCACTTAATTTCATAGTTACACAAGTTAAAGATAACACACACTAAAGAAGCCACATGAATACACATAGACACTGAGCGGGAGCTGCAACAAAGACGGAGGAGAAACGACTGAGAAAGAAACAAGAGAGATGGAGTTAGACTGAGCCTGCGATTATTAAAGACACAGAAAGAGAGAGGCTGGTAGATAAAGCCTTGCTGCTCCTGAGGGAGAGAAGGTGCTAGTATTATAATTGGAGAAGATGGACTGTCCACACTCTCTCTGTGCTTTATTGGAGTGCTTTAAAGCACCATTCTAATTTCATTGTCCAAGCACAAGTGACCATAATCCTGACCGCAGGCTGATTTGAGGGCTCAGAAGAGAAGTCAGCGGCACTCTGTAGTCTGAAACCTTAAGTGTGTGATGGGAGGAGGATATCACATTATCTGCCAAGAGCTGAATGTGTGTGTTTGTGTATATCAGCGTGTGAATCCTTGTACTTGTGCCAAAAATCATGTTTATGGTACACCTCGGAGGCATCATAAGCTGTACATCATATATATACCAACGCTGATGCAGTGTCAGAGGTAGATTCTGCCTCAACAGCTCCTGTGATGAATCAGCTAATCACACAGTTAGAATGTCATCTATCTTGGATAACTCTGTGTGTGTGTATGTGAATGTGTTCATGTGAATGTGTGTTTGTACGTGCGCGCATGTGTTTGAGCATATGTGTGTTTTCCTGCTTGCAGGCATGCAGATGCTGACAACCGTGATGAATAAACTCATTTTGTTCAATTTGATTTTCAGCGAGTTGAAGACCCAGAGCAGAAGCACCCTAATGTGTGTGTTTGTGTGTGTGTGTGGCTGCCCAATCTTCAATTAGTCTTAATCAGCATCAGAAGCAGCACATATTGATCTCTAAGTGATACAATGATTTTCCAGTATAACCAGTACATTTGACCTTTAACTCAGCTTTCTATCTAATTGGTCGCTTCTGACAAAGACAAAGTAGAAAATCATTAATTTCCTGTGTATGGAATGGGCCGAATGCATTAAGACACGTTCAATAGTTGGGTTAACTTACTTGGGAACTGTGTCTGTTTAAGCATAAAGCAGCTGAAGGGTAGACAGAAAGAGTTTTTGTTCCACGAGAAGAGCTGTAATTTAATTTAATGACCTGTATTCACAGAGCTGAAACTGCTGAAACCACCTCTTATTTAAAATGCCTTGTTGTGATTAAGTATCGAAAATTTAGTACAATTTTTCCCTTTTCACTTTCTGTTCACGATTGTGTAACAGGGAACTCATTGTTCGCCCGACGTGTATGAGAAAGCGCAAAAACCAGAAATTAGTTTCCCACGTAAGCAACCTTGTGAGAGCTTGTGTCTCATAAACGCACCACTCACTTTCACACCATCGCACGTTATTTTCAGATGTGTTAATTGGGAAAAGAGCTTGGCATGTGCATGACTGTGGATATGTTGTGAAAGCAGGGATGTTCTCACAAGACGACAGGAGAAGTTCAACCTGACGGCAAAGCCCACAAATTTAAGTGATTAGGTCATGCAACGAGTATCATTTAAATGCTCAACACATGCCATTCCTGCAATACAAAACATGGTGATTAATGATGAGTCATCCTGTTGCTGATTTAATTTAGAAGCTTTTGTAGTTTTTTTCTACAGGATGTGTCACAGGCATGATCCATATCTGAGGTGTAAAGACTTGTGCAACATATTATAATGTGCCTTCTGTTGAACCTCCCCATCGATTTTTAGGGATTTGACTTAATCATTACTACAACACAAATAAAGCTTCTGTGATTAAATTACTTAACCTTAATCCTTAACCAAGTCCTCAAGCTTAAAATTATAATATATATAAATTACTAATAATCCTGGCAAGCTAAGTGGTTTTGTTTGATTCTAAATGTGACTCTGTCTGTGTTGGGCTTTTCTTTAGCTGTGTACCATATATCTGTTTAGCCTGTATAGTAGGCAACCTGAAGTTACGTGAAATGAATGCAACTTCTCAACACCGAATTGTGCTGGAGAAAAGTAGCACATGTTATTATACATACGTATGGTTAAAAAAAAAAGGCTGCAGTTTCTGTGAATTTAAACCACCGACCAAGGTTTAGGGCAAAAATAATTCCTGATAGAGTGTTATTAAAGACAGTTCAAAAACAGATCAACAGTTTTTGCTGGTGATATACCTAGAATTGGAGCAATATGCCCATAAAAGGCAGGGAGTGGTGCTGTCACTTCCCCATTGAGCAACTATGCTGAAACTACAAAATCCTCCATAGAACACCATTAAAAAACAAGGCATAATTTCTTGTCTTAAAAATGCTTATTAATGCTTATGATAGTTTAATGAATAACAATACTAATATAAAAATGTATTTTTTTCACAG
Source organism: Serranus cabrilla (assembly GCA_903364295.1). NCBI lineage: Eukaryota > Metazoa > Chordata > Actinopteri > Perciformes > Serranidae > Serranus > Serranus cabrilla. The sequence continues at coordinate 139,569 of CAFUXE010000241.1, forward strand.
GACAATGTGGACCTAGGAGAGCTGATGTTCTCATTGTGCTATCTCCCCACGGCGGGCAGGCTCACCATCACCATGATCAAAGCCAGAAATCTCAAAGCCATGGACATCACTGGAGCGTCAGGTGGGTGCTGCAGTTTTTACTGAGACGAAGTTGTCAGATATACGCATAAGGTGTTCAAGTGCTTTATTATTGTTAGTCCATATAATATTTTCTCTGATGTTTTGCCATTCTTATTGAACCTGCCACATATTACTTTTCTCCAGATCCATATGTGAAGGTGTCCCTGATGTGTGAAGGCCGGAGGCTAAAGAAAAGGAAGACATCAACCAAGCGGAACACTCTGAACCCAGTGTACAATGAAGCCATTGTGTTTGATGTTCCTCCTGAGAACATCGACCAGATCAGCCTGCTCATAGCTGTCATGGACTATGATCGGTAAGAAAGTTATCTATGTACGGTGTCTTTTTAGGTGGAAAAATGGTGAGGCAGCAGCTACTTTGGACAGATTCAAAACCAAAAAAATAATATTAATCAGACCCCCACAACCCCCTAACATAGCTGCCTCCTGAGCCAACAACAACACCATTTTAAAAATATTCTACACAGCCATTGACCTAAATTGTAGAATATTATAAAGAGTAGCAATCAAGATATTTTATTTCATGCATTTTGTCAGAATTTGATCAATTTCTTAGTTACTCAGTACTACTTATTTTCTGCCCCAAATAACATAGCGCTTACACCTAATTATATTTCTGTTTCATCTACAGTACAATAACTGATGCAACATTTTGGAATGTGGATCTTTTTGTCATGCAGGGTTGGACATAATGAAGTGATCGGGGTATGCAGGGTGGGCAATGAGGCAGAGAGCTTGGGGCGAGACCACTGGAGTGAGATGCTGACATACCCACGGAAACCCATTGCACACTGGCACCCACTCATAGAGGTATGATACAATAAATTACTGCAAAAGTTTTTAACTGGGTTTCTAAGTAAACATCTGAAGTTATATTCACTGTTATGCAATCATCAAAGGAAAGTACAGCCATGCTCGCATTTTTGTGAGGCTATACTTTGGCCCAGCATTGCTTTCAGCTAAATGCTAATGTTAACATGCTAACAAGCTCACAATCAAAATGCTAACATGCTGATGTTCAGCAGGTGAAGTGTATTATGACTGGGGCGAAGAGGCCAAAGAGAATGTTATGGGGGAAATAAGACGATGAAAATAAGAGAGTGAGGTGGCCGGACAAGATTAAATCTTGAACTAGCTTTTTGAGAGCTTTGCAAAATTAAAGTTGAAGTCTGAAAGATAGACAGTGAGCTGGTCTTCTTGGTCTATAAAAGGGCTAAAAATATTAACTGTCTTGCTATGTCTTGTGTTGTTGCACTAAATATATATTCGGCTGTATTAGTAGTTGTTTAGTGTTTAATCATACATAATGCATGTGTACAGCTTTTCATACTTACCTTATACAGTAGAGTGTACAAAAGCTACTCTTAAGTAGAGTATGATTTCACATCAGAAAACCTTCAGAAATACAAATGAAGAGACTCTAAATGAAGTGTATTTCATTTTGAAGTACAGTAAAAAATAAATAAAACATTACATAACAAAAATACTGCATAACCCTGTGTATACTTGACTTGTTTTGCTGGGCACCTTAGAGAAAGAGAGACACGGAGAGGTGGCTACATTCATTGAGCTGTTTCTATTTTCTGAATTTCCTCCCACACTCATTAAAAAAACAGAGCACGCTAAAACAGATGCTGGACTGATTCATGTAAATTCATGTTGAGTTGTCAAAGCTAAATTTATTGGTATTCAGCTAAAGGAGTCAGAAGATGAAACGATTTCTAATGATTTGCTGGTCGGGTGAATGTAATGCCTATCATAAGCTATGACACGCATTAACATCTGCTGACTCTGAAGGCCTATGTGTCTTCTCTCTTGAAGAATAGAAAACACTTCAGCTTTATTAAAAGAAGTGTTGGCAAGTGTTACATTCCTTAGTTACTGTAATGGACACTGGCTAGCTTGTTAGCTGTTACTATGGGTCGTGATGAGGACTGTTGACGTAAACCCTCTCTAGACATCATTATTTCTATCAGAGGAGGTCTGACGATGCTCATTATGAGACAGGCTAAGGACCCCAGGAATATTATTCCATCTCTAATGAACATTTCCAGCTACTCTAATGACATTTCCATCTAAAATCAGGCCAACTAAGGTATAATGAGTATCTATTTCGATTATTCTGCCATTCAGATGACTTAAGCTGCGTGTGCTGCTGTCTTTAAGTCATACTAATGCTTTACAATGATGGCTGCTGCATGTATTGTATTTTGCAAGGAAATTTAAGAAAAAAGAAAAAAAACAACAACCCAGTTTCCCAGTCCATTTTCAGTACTTAACAAGATCACTTGGCTTCAATTAATGACATTAGCTGCATTTTTAACTGCACATATAATTATGTATTCTTAATTATTTAGATAGACAAAGGAGACAGTAACATGGCTAGTAACAGTTAAACAGCTCACATATCAGACTTTTAATGTCACAGCAGAGCATGCACCAAAGAAGGAGGCTGCAGGCAACAGGAACTTTAAGAAACACTTTGGTTTTCAAGGTTTGTGCGGGCAGAACTGATAACAACAGAACAAAATGAGGATCCAGCAAAGTCTGAACTGAAAACCAAAACTTGCCCTGTGTTCGCGGTCAGTGATGAGGCTGAAGAGGAGTCTTTTCTTCCTCTTATTGTACAAAAGTTAAGAAAAAATATCCTGTGTATGTCTGCTGCACTGGTGAAGTCTGCGCAGTAGAGACAAAAGGTTGAGCCTGTATCTAGTTCCCGCTAAAAAGCAAAAATTCAGGAATTGAATTATATAGTGAATTGAAAGTAATTTGTAAAGTGGTTTATGGTTAGTTGCTGTATATGAAGAATAGATTGCAAAGTTATTTATTCTACAAGTCAGGTGAAGCAGTAGTAATAATGGTTATAGGGAATTAATGTGTTGTTCAAACACTTTGACCAATTAAGAATTTGCAAAGACTGGGGATTTGCAGGGTCATTATTTGCAAAACTGCAACAAGATTGCATTGGGATTATTTCCCTTCCTGCTCCAGGTGAGAAATATTACACCAAAATGTCTTAACACTTTCACAAAAACACAACTAAGATTTTTCTCTAAAATAATCGCTAGTTCCAAGCCTTCCAGAGTGCAAACCATGATTACTGTTACTGGTTACATGCTTAGTTTGAACAACAGGAAATTAAATGTTCAGCCACATTTTGTGTTTCAGTGAGAATTCTGCAAGCAGTTCGAGCTCCTTATACTCGATTAAGTTCATATAGCAATCTTATTTAGCTGCATCCTGACACCAGGATTCTTCCCACTTGTCCCAGTTGAACACTCAGTGTTGCTGTTACTGAGCTCTGCATCGAGCTGCAGCAAATGGAGCATAGCTGTCACACTGTGTCTAGAGGAGCTGCAGTACTGGTGGGAGGTCAGCGACCCTGATATTGCCAACACTGGTGAAGCTAGAAGAGCTCTCTTGCTGTCTCTTGGGCCATTTGTATAGCACTTAAACACACACACACACACACAGTTCTCTTCAGTAGCAGTGTCCTTTCTGTGGCCATTAGCAACAGCACTGGACTACAGCAGCAGGGTCTCAGACCCAGACTAATGGCTTATTTGTGTTTCTTTAAAAGATCCACACAGAAGTCCTTTCGGAACCTGGCTCGATATGTCACACACACAAATATGCACACGTATATATAGACAGTACCAGACCATACTTGCCACCCTCCTCAAAACCTGCCATAAACTGTAGGTGTGTTATGGTGTTATGGGATGACTTTTCGTAGTAACTATGAAGGGAGCAAAAAGATGATGTAAGACCTTCACTCAGGACCACTGTTTGTGTTTCATGTAAAACCAAGAGACTGCATATAAAAAGTGGGTGTAGCCACCATGATGCCACCCATCGGTTTTAAAGCCTGACTCTAGAGACTTGAAAGTTGTCATTGAGAACATAACCTCATTAGGAAAGTGTTTACTGAGGTAATAAATCAATTGAAAAGTAGAGTAATTTTCATATTGTATTTCATTCAAACAGACTTATTTCTAGCAACCAGTAGAGTCGCCCACTACTGGCCGTGGGAAATAATGCAGGTTCACTGCGTTTTTACATCAGCTTAATTTTTAGTCCTAGAAATTTCCGCTTGGTAAAACCAACATTCAGCATTAATGTTGTTTTTTTTTATTTTAACCCAAACCATCAACTTTTCTGCTACTTAACCAGGTAGTTTTGTTGCTTAATTATATGTGCCACATGTTTAAAACAGCGACCGCAAGACACTGTTAAATAGAACTGTGGTATATGTGGTTTTGGGATTCATTCATAAACAACCTATTCTGTAGTTTAGGCATGAGGACATGTTAAAAGCACAAATGTGGATATGAACACATTGATCATTCACACATTAAAAAATAACAGATTATTGCCAACAAACGATCACAAACACATGCCATCCGTGTCTCCTGCATACATGCACACACAAACATGCACACTCATGGTTATCTCATCCACTTTAGGCTTTTTTAGCTTTCCTGAAGCATTGCAGTAAGCTTCACTGACCCTCTGACCACAGTCTGAGAGCATTAATAATTCAACAAGTTGATCTCTTTAGTGAGGACTGTAAAAACTCTCCTACACACACACAGAAGGCAAAGACCAACAACAACAAATACTCTAGCATTCCCCGGAGTCATTTCAAATCAGTCCTGATGCTATTGAGCGGAATGCAAAGGAAATGAAGACGGCAGAGAGCTCAGTTGCCTCCACTTTGTCACATGAGTGAGTGGTTGAATAAGAGAAAGGCTCCCTGCAGGGGCCGCTCTCATGAAGCAAGTCATCCTTGAGCTTTTATCCCCGGCTTTATTTATTTTATTATACTGTTCTATTTTTATTACCTAAATCTCTTTTACTCTGTACTTGTGCTGCTGCTACACCTGAATTTGCCCCACGGGGAGCAATGAAGGAATATCTTATTTTATTTTATTTTATTTTATCTTTGCCTCAGGCTCACTCATATCGCAATAGAAACCAGTTCATACAATTCAGATCAGATGAAAATCACTCTTAGAAAACAATTACTTATAATTTAGTAGTATGAATTAAAAATTCATTCATTCACACCACTGATTTTATTTTTAAATCAAAGCTACAGGTCTTTGGTAGATATTAGCCTTGTACAACTGATATATTTTTTATTTTTTATTTTCAAAATTAACGAGATTCATACAAAGATAGGCTATAGATAAAAGCAAATCGCTTCATTTCTGATTGATTCTTGTCATATACTCTATCAAAGTCATTATTTCTATTTATAATGAAATATTGATAGAATTCATAGATTAAAGTTAGTTACCGTGTTTTTAGGTCAGTGTGTTATGAGTTACAGTGTCTGCATGTTGCTAATGCAATGTGTATGAATAGTTTAGAAAAAGTGTCTTGTTAGCAATGGGGGAAAAAACCCTGTAACGACTGAACTAACAATCTTGCTAACTGAGCACTTAGCACGATCGTTAGCTCAGAGAGCATTTTCTCCCTCTTAATAGAGGTCTTTACTGAAGGAAATGATGCACAGCACAGCAGTTTACCAACCGTGGAAGGAAAAGCACAGTTGCAAATTATGACGTGTACATAAGCTATTCTGGTCAAACAGAAAATAAGAAAAAAAAGTGTTTTATTGTATATATTTGGCTTATAAGTTTAATTTGTGTATTCATGCATGCTGCTTACGAGTCTAAGGTTCTTACTCGTTTAGAATATTATACCTATATCATGTATATCATGTCCTATATGTACTTTTTTGTTTACTTCATATACATATTCTATGTGTACTGTACAGTCTCTTGGCTATTTCTGTGTAACATGTACGATGGAGGAAGTTAGCATGATTATCTAAGTCCTTTGTGTGTTGTTACGTCCCCTCTTTAAAAATGATGAGGATAGCAACACAACAAAGTTAACTGGAGTTTATTTTAACAGTGTTCCAACAAAAATATGCCACAAGGCTTCACAAAACAAGGTGGGAGGAATGGGACAACGTGGTGATGGCAAATAATTGAAAGTAAGAAAACAAAACAAGGCCAGACTAACTTCTGATAACTACAAAACTAAATCAGGAAACAAAGACCCAACTGGCTTCTCTACAAACAGATTTGAAACTACACAGGTGGCACCAACCAATAAACCTAATGTCTCTAACAGAAATTCACCGACGTGTTGCAGAATGTAGGGTACCCAAACTTACCTAATGTCCCAATCACAAAAACACAGGGCCAACAGACAGAGCTTAACAAACGGACAAGATGGCAGCCGTGGTGATCCTGAATGTGGGCCCTTTTAAACTGCCATACACCACCTCTGATTGGCTCAGCAGGTGGAAATCAGTTCCACAGGTGGATCCAATCAGGTCGTTTACACCTGATTGGATCCACCTGTGGAAGAAACAGAACGGAATTTGTTGAGTGTTTTCCTCTTTTCTATGTACACTTACTTGGTTCATCATGTCATGGGTTGGCCGGTGGGAAAAGACAGCATCTGTCACCTTTAGGACTGTAATGTAATAATAAAAAGGAAGATAGCTCTGATTCATAAAGTGTCCCAGTACAGCCTGTCAGTGTGCCAGCATGCACAATAGCAGAGCCATGGAAGTGGCTTTCATAAACAATTTAAAGTTGTTACTGCCTTCGCCAGAGGGGTCATTTTGTTTTTTCTGCTTGTTTGTTTCTTTGTTCGCAAGCAATATAACATAAAAACTTTAATTTTCCCTTTGCATCTAACCTGATTGTCTTTCTCTCTGTCTTCTCCTCTCTCTGTTGTGGTCCAGTGGGTCGGACAGGGAGCGACAGTGAGTGGAAGCCAAGGAGGATCCACCAATTCCCTGAAGACACCACCATCGCCATGACCACATACACACACACAAGCACACACACTAAAAACACACATACACTCTCCCAAACACAGACACACACAGAGCCTCAGGTGGTAGAAGGACAGAAGACAGACCTGCAGATTGTCCTACTGAAATGTCGAAGCATACAGTAGAAGATGTGACTAACAAGCAAGTAGAGTAGCAGCATCAGCTAAAAGCCGTGACTCAAAGTGCTGTGTCATTAGATTGAACAAGGCTTTAGTGTGCTAAGACTGCTGCAAAAGCTAATCCCCACTTCCTACTTCCCCTTGTGTCTTCACAACCAAAAAATCACTTAACTACATTCCAACTGAACTTTGTCAAATTGAGTTGTTACTGACAGTATTAACAGGTTGAGGTTATCTAACAGGTGGAGCTTTTTTTTCTTTCTTTCTTTCTTTTTTTAACAGTTTAACAGATATCAGTTTGTGGACCAAACGCATTCATTTTTAGGCTGATGTGTGAAGCTGTAACTTGTGATGTGTGTGAGTGATCAGTTATCATAGATGCAGTAAGAGTTAGACAAGTAAAGATACAGAGTTATTAGCAACAGAAAGGGCATTATTGTTTCGGAACAAAACAACGTTTCAGCTCTTTTAAACATGTTTGGCTGTTGTGTTGCACATTCAAACTTGTCATACATTGCTGAAGTGCTGCCTGAACTCTGTGGCAGCCAGAGCAGACACAAACCAAGGACATTTTCTTAGTGTAAGCCTTAGTTTTACCTCTATGGGCGACTTTCTCACAGAACACTTCCTGCAAAGATGTTGAGAGGATTTACTCCAAGAATGTGGAAAGCAGCTCATAGAGGGGACACAAAGTGTTTTATTACTGCATGTTAAATTGTCTTTGCTAACAGGGTGTAGTCAAAATAAAGGTGACATAGGTGTTGGTAGTGGCAGTGAATGTGGGATGTTGTCTGGCAAAAGAGAAGTCTGCTGATTTCCTACAACATATTGACAAAGCCAGTACGACTGCTAATGATTCTCAGTGATAGTCTTGGCTTGGAGTTAAGGGATGAATCTGGTTTATTACAAAATAAAATGCATTTAAATGGAACAACATCACACCAAGTCAACACCATCAAGCCATCTACCGTATTTTTCGGACTATAAGGCGCACTTAAAATCCTTAAATTTTGAACCTTGAACCGATTTTATGTGACGCTCAAAAATCTGTCAAAATGTTTTAGTACGACTTTGGTAAGCTACGAAGCGCTTGATGGACTGTCATGCTTTCAATATAATCCTTCAATAGTGCAATTTGGTAATGCGTGACTGACCCTATTGCCTTGGGGGAGGTGTGCGCTCTGCTGCTGCTTTTCTAGTTCTTACATTTGGTGCTGGGCAGGTAGAGATTTTTTCACTGAACAGCTGGCTGCTGTGGCTGGAACTGAACTTGATGAGAGCAGTTTGTCAATAAGAGCAGCTTTTAGGAGAGAACAGTTTGTTGTCTTGTAAACAGTTAATCAACCAGCTTCTTGGTTTAACTTTGACCTACAGTTTTCCTGCAGAATGAGGCATTATCACAAAACTTTCTTCCAGATAAAGTGGTTTAGATATTCTGGACAAACTGTTGGCTTGTTAACAAAAACCTGTCTAATTGTTACTCTTAGAAGTTGTTGTCATGTTTCCAGATCTTTGCAAGTACTTGGGCTGTCATAACTGACAGAACTGATGGACAAATCCAAGAAACCAAAACCAAATTTGAATAGAATTATGTCTGTGCTGTTCAGAAAGCCTTGTTTCATGGCTAGCATTATCAAACCAGTGGGACTTTTTACCAGGGCCTTTGTCATCATAAATCCAAGACTTTCACTCAGAATCATTCTGTCAATACTATCCTTGAAATAAGTGACTGGATTGTTTCAACTGTAATGGGACTTAATGTTATTCATTTAGACCACACCCTGCTGTTGTTTTAATGAGCCAGTGTTTGTTATTTGAAATTCAGATTAATACCAGTATTGTTTATGTCTTTGTGTTGGACACTGTCACAGATAACAATGACAATTTCTTCTGTGTTGTAGGTACAGTGCATGCATAATTTTTCTGTGAGTCATTTTTAAATCTCTCTTCTGTTGTGAGATACTAATCGAATTGTAAACACAAGATGTATTAAGGCAGACTGTGTAAATTGTCAATTCAGATGTTATTAATAAATATTTCTATATATAGCATGGGTTGTTTGATGGGACGTGTGAGATATGAGTGGGTGTTTCAGAGATGGAGTGAAACAGATAAACATACACATAGATTCCTCCTCAGGCCCTTTTTCTGCCACCTCACACCTGTGCTGTGAGTCCTCCCAACAGACCGCTGTGACTGAAAGATCTTGAAGAGCTTCTGACAACACACACACTTTCTGTGACACACAAACACCTTTAGTGAATCCAGCATGGAGATGGGACCCCCTGGGGGCTGAGATGCTGAAAGGTGAAACTTCCACGTGTCTGTGAATGTGGATGACGGTACTTGAATTTTTCCCAATCACAAAGGACACTGCACTGTGGAAGCCCTGAGAGGCAAGTGAGAAACGAAATATTCTGCTGAACTATTTTCTAAGTCTGATTTAAATTATTTGTGTTTATGACTTAAGAACAGGTAGAAAAAAAGGTTTTGTCCAGCCTAGTCTTCAGGAAAAAATGAGGCATTGCATAGGTTGAACGTAAACATTTTCAACACTGTTAGCTCTAGAACCAGACTGGTGACGTAGTATATCAAGCATCACACAAAGAAAGGGGGGATGTCAGGATGGTTTGATCGATCAAACACACTGGACTTCGGACTTTTACCAAGGAGAATTGTGATCATGATTTGCGCCAATTTGCTCCAACACACACTAAGCCCTATGTAACTGCACCTTGTTTTGTTTTTTTTCCAGTTGTTTCATCCCAGACCCTTGTGTTTTCCCCAATCCTCACAAATTAGTTTTGCCAAAAAAATAACCAAATTAGTTTAGAATATTTTTCGGAGGTGGATTACAGTTTTTTTGGTTGTCAGGATAGTTTTTCCAAGTGTTTGTTGTCATAATACTCACTCTGCTTTGGTCTCCACAAATTCTTTAGGACCAATATCTGGCTTCCTTGTTGCTTAATGTTCCATTATGTTCACCAGCTAGCCCCTCACTTTGCCTTGGTGCTGTTTTGTGCTGGGCAGGCAGGTTACAACCCCTCAACCCCTTGTGTATAGTTACTCAAAGTGGGAACTCAGGAACTATTGATGCAGCCCCAAATGTGACATTAAATACATGCATTATATTTTAATCATCTGTGGTCCATTTCAATATTTTTTTAGGCTTTCAGTAGTTTTCATGTGTCTGTCAAGTTTTTGAATTTTATGTATTTTTTTGCTGTAGAAGTAGGTTAAATGTATTTGGCTGGGGTTAGTTATATATCATATACACGTTTTGTCTTTTTGCAGCTCCCTCAGTCACTCCATGACTCATGTGCCTTTGCATGTGTCTCATTTCCACTTTCTCAGATGCAGTTTTACCAGCAGCTGCAGGACAATCTGGCAACTTAAATCAGTACATTATCAAGATTCTCAATGCAGCCTCATTATGACGGAAACCTGTTTTCCACAGTAACTCCAGTTGAGTTTAGCATTTTTTAGGGTGAAGATGCAAATTATGGTGTTTGACAACTGGATGGATGGATGGATGGATGGATGGATGGATGGATGGATGGATGGATGGATAAATTGACGGATAAATTGACGGATAAATGGATGGATAATTGATTATTAATGGATGGATGGATGGATTATTAAACATGGAAATAACTGTCCTGCTTTACTTGTGACATGTCACAACTTTATCATTTCTGTTGGCACATTATTATAATATTTTATTACATTATAAGATTGAAATTCATATTATTTTCACAATCATCAAATCACTTAGTGATCCTGTGTGGAAACATCTGCACTTTCTACGCTTTTTTTGTCCTTTCATTATTCATCAGTTAGTTGTTGAACTATGTATCCTTGTGCTTTAATAAAATATGTAAAACATATTTTCAGGTCACAACTGCTATTTTACAGAAACATCTGTAGGAGGATGCTCCCAGGTTGCATTTCATTTTTAATGGGTATGAGTAGTAACCTAGTGTTTTTTTTAAGGATCAGTTAGCAATGTTGCACAGTTACAGAGCACATTAACAAACTAACAACCTTAAATGCTGGAGAAGATGTTAATTTATTTATTTCCCGTCACTGTTGAGCTACCTTAGGGAACAGGTTTACAATTCTGAGAACTCAGATATCAGTAAATGTAGCTCATCGTGTTCCTCTGTGTTTTCAGTGGTTGCTATGGTCACATGTGGCAGCAAGTTGAAAAAAAGTTCAACTACCATCGACTCACATGGCAGCAGCAAAAAGACATGTGAGTTCACCAGGACAGCAGCTGTCCTCCTCACTGCCTCTCCTGACCTCTGTGGCTGCTGCTGTGCTCACACTGACAACAATGGCAACAACTCAGTAATATTAATAACAATAATTCATATGTATAGCACTTTTAAAAACAAACTACAAAGCGCTAAATAAAAATATAAAAACAGGAAAAAATACAGAATTAATGCAATAATAATGACAAGTGAGGTATGCATTATTAAAACACAGCAAATCCAACAAAAATAAATACAACAGATTCAACAAAATGCAAATGTTCCTCTTTTTTTAAAGAAATATTTCCAATAATTTCAGAGATAGTAGGGCTGTGATTCCAGGCTACTGTCCAATGGTCCTTTTTGCTTGGGAAGATTCCTAACTGGATGAAATGACTTCTAGATGCCAAGAAAAGGAGCTTCTGTACTTTTTTTTTTAATCTCTTTTATCTCCTTTAAAAGAGATAATTTAGCCAAATAATACCGAATGGTGTCATGTACTAGTACGTACAGCAGCAAATGGTACAGACAGGAACCAAAGTAGATCAAAATAAAACAGCAATAAAGAGCTACATACAATAAGCAGAGAGACTAAACAGACAAATTGGGATGTATATATGCTTTTTGTTGTCCATCAAACCCAGCAATAAGCCGCCCACTGTTGCATCAGTATGTTGAGTACTTTTTAGTCTTTTTCAAAGGCCTTTTTCACATCTTTTCTTGACCTCATGATGTTTTCCATAAAGGTCAAGGAAAAGAGGTTAAAGTGGACAAGACATTTTGTTCCTGACTATTCCATCCCAGCTTCAGCCTTCAGCCTTGAATCACTAATAGACCTCAGCTGGGAGATCTCACTCTGCATTCAGAAAATAAACACCTATATGTTGCAGTGAAGTGGCCTTTATTCAACATCAACATTATTCCTCTAAAGTTCTTGTTTTTTGTAGCTGCTTATTGAGAAAAAAAACATTTCAGCCGACAAAATACAATATCGCCTGTGGCAAAGCATGCTCAACCTTTCCTCAGACATTTCAGGCTTTAGATGTTTTTAGGAGGCTCATCTCGCTCTGAGCGCCCACAGCAGCCATCACAGAGAGATCACAAAATATCCACAGAGCAACTCTCCACAAGAGCTCCGCAGCGGCTTTCTGCAAATCGCCTTCGAGAGCTCAAGACGTATAAATTAGGTGGACAATCTGGGACCATATGCAGCCTGAAGGCGCTTCACTGCCGGTTCGTGTCTAGAGCCTGTTGATAAGTTGAATTACATCCAAGTAGCGCTGTGTCTTCACTAATGCACTTTAATTTTTAAACGGGGGCCCAGATTCCTCAGTGATCTGTGTGATCTGTGTGACTGATAATGATATCACCATCAGCACAAATACTGTCTCAGCATTCTGTCTACTTTGCTTTATCTATAGCAGTCTCATCATGGAGGCACTTTTCAGTTCCCCTGGTGCCTTTGTACACTCTGAAATTGAAGTGTCATCCCATTGTATTTGTAACACAGCCTCAGACAGAATATTATCCCAAACATCACTCAGACGCTACATCGCTGCTGCTTTATAGTCCCACTGTTGGCTCGGCTATCTACAGCCTCAAGAGTCTTGTTCCTGCCCCCCCTGCATTGTCATACTTTCAACCACAGAACAACAAGGGAAATCTTGTTGAATGGCTTCATATATTTTTTCGTTTCATTTTGCTTCACAGATTTGGCAAGGGTATTCGACAGGGGGCGAAATAACATCCAGTGTGATGGTTATTGCAGGTCAGACAGCAAAGTGCTTCTTCACCACGTCTCTTACAGGCTGTGAAGACTTAAACTGTGAAGACAAATCACACCAACAAAATCATAAATCAAATCAAAGCATAAACCATTGATTGATATAAGCCCTTTGATAGAATGCAGGTTTAAGACACTTTGGCATTGGTTGCACTGGGGGTTGCCACCCACAAATAATTACCATAAAGACTGTACATGTTCCTACACAGACATCTGCAGTGGGATCAAAACCTTTTCCTTTGTGGTCGTGCAGAGACTGCTCTGCCTGCTGTCTAATCAAACTATGTAAATAAGATGAAGCACCCACTGGTGTTCCAGTGAACCTTTCTTTGTCACACTGCAGATATCTTAGCAGCAGAACACCTTGTTTCCTATTAGAAATGCCATGTGTGTGGTAATGATACAAAGAACTGAACAGAGAGTCAGTAGTTTTTGTCTCTCAGTCTCATTAAGTATGTGCATAGACTATGATATGATATTGCCTAATGTGCTTCAAAATCTCAAATTTGCTATGCTTTAATGGATTATGTTTATTACAGTGTTACATCTCCCTCAAACTGCTCAAATGTGTTTTGTTTTTTGCTCCTTCTGAGCATTTTATCCAATGAGCATTTGTCAAACTCTGTTTGTCCTGTCAAGCGCTCCCTGTGTAACACAGCATATATGCAGTGATAATGGTTACAGATTTACCTCTCAGAATTTGTGGTAAGAGTCAGTTTTTCAGCTGAAATAACAACTGTCTCATAGGGGGTGTTTGTTCTGCTGCACCACGTCAGACAGACAGTCTAAATGTAGAAGTTCCAGTTGCAAAATATTGTGTGTTAATTCTTATTACTTGAATAATAGTGCGCTGCAGACCCAGTTTGACTGTCAATGTATTCTCATTGCACGAACCACTTTTACATCAGTTCTGAACCAGTCAGGAATACTGTGTCACTTTCCTCTAGTTACATGCATGAAATTGTTAACTTTGGGCTTGGAAACAACTCTTTCACTTCATCGCTGGACACAGTTACGCCAGTTGAATCTAGATAACAACAGTGACTTCTGGTTTCACACAGGACATGAACACTGGTGTCCTGGGTCATAGTCCAGGGGGTTTGTTTGAACCACCCACCCGCCCTCCCAACCCTGAAGAGAGGGTGGTCCTTTGTGCTATTTATATTAATGATAAGAAATAACAGGTCATAAAGTCCCAGGATAAATAAATAATTCGATGTTGCCTCATGTAACTTAATTCTCCTGCTTGTTGTGTCCAGGAAAGTATTCGAGAGTCTTTGAGTCTTGACGGACTTTATTTCTGCTTTCCAGTGAAATAAAACATGAATAAATCTGCGCTTTCTCTTCAGCTCTGGAGACCTTTGCTCTGTAACACCGCAGACCTTTCCTCTTTAAGCTGACATCTTAACTCCCGGGACTATATTCTTACACAAATGCATCTCTTTTGATGTATGGACGTGTTGGAGTTTAATTGAGAGAGGTGGCTGCAGAGAAGTATTTGGATCCCCTCATTATAAATGCTGTCAGTTACAGTTTAGGCTCGTTGTTAATTCTGCTTATGCAGACGTGTAGGTGTTCAGCTATGGCTTAATTTGAATACACTCCCACACACTGTTGCTTTGTGTTGTTTATCTCCCCATTCCCATTCTAACAGATCACTAAGGACACCACATTCAACCTGTTTAATTCATTCAGTCAAACATTTACCATAAGGTGGAAGGAACCTGAAGCAGCAGACTCAACCCTGTCAACAATTAATTGCTTAAGAGACTCTTTTGTTCAAATCTTTAAAAAAAAAAAAAAAAAGAAGAAGAAGAAGAAGAAGAAGAAGAAGAAGAAGAAAGAAAAAGAAAAACATGGGTTGAGCCTGATTACTTTTCCTGGATTCTATTTTTTCCCAAAGTGCATTTATCAATTCTTTTATTACAGTTAGAACCTTTCAGGAACTTGATAATACATTTTTGGAGGAATAAATAGGTAAAAAGGTTTACCATATGGCATTGCCATGAAGAACCACTTCTTGAACTTGAACCTTTATTCAATTCAACTGGGTGCATTGGAGAACCAATATAGATTCTTTGACATAATTCCTTAAAAAGCTCTGACTGGATCCATAAGGAACCTTACATTAAAGGTTCTTTGAGTATCTACCATTGTCTTTAGAGTCAGTCAGCAGACACAGATACTGCCTCCGGCTCTTTACTGCATGTCTTCCCTTCTGTCTGCCCCTTTCAGAGGCATGAACACACCCAAAACATATCTAAAATAAATAAAGAAATAGAAAAATAAACTGAAAGACCTCCAGAGCACTTATCAAGTAGCAGTTTTTCTGAAAGTGTAAGTGATCCTCCAGGCTACAGCTGTCAGCTAGAGTGCTGATTGAACAAAAGTTCAAATGGACCAAAAGCACCAGTTAAACCAGAGAGTAACTTGCTTTTTGTATGACGCTGTTAAGGAGGGAGAGAATGAATGAATGAATGAATGCATGAATGAATGAACAAATGTGTGCATTTTCTTTTTCTTTGAAGATAGGGAGCTGTTGCCCCATTTTCACTGTCTAAATGGAGACACTACTCCCTCCCTCCCTCCCT
>CAFUXE010000241.1:155372-190272 GCA_903364295.1 Serranus cabrilla
CTCTCTCTCTGTTTCTGTGTGTGTGTAACATGAAAACGAGAGGGAGTTGGGGGTGGTACTGAGACCCTCCCACCAGTAAGAAGCACTTAGTTGAAACAGTAGAAAATGAAATCACTTAGTCTGCAACCACATCACCACCATTGGGATTCCAATAAACATCAGCTACGATGCACACAAACATATGCACACACACACACACACACACACTCATAGTGTAATTGCTCAGGCATGCTAATGGTACCACTATGGAGATCTATTCTCCTCTTCCTGTCACTGAGCGCTGAGTTACTGACTTGTTTGTGATCTCTGAATGGAAAAAATGGCATAAACATCATTTGGATGTTCTTATATAACATACAGTAACACAAATATGAATTGCTACTGAACATACACTGAATGCAAAGAAAGATGGACATTGAAGAAGACAATGTGAGCAGTATAGTCATTTATTCATTAATGATCATTTTTTCATGGACATCTTAGCACCTACACTAAAAGGCACCGAGAGGCCCTGATGTGTATTTTTAGAGCATGCTATGAAAAGCGTTGAGGATAGTTTGACTTATGTAGATGAGATCATGAATTTTTCACATCAGCTGGCAAATCAGAGCGCCGCTCTAGACTGTGAGCTCCCAGTTGCTTTCAGCTGTCCACCAGAGCTGGCAAAGTTAACTAGATGAAGCTGAATCCACAGGGACGGAGTTGAACCTTGACAGCGTGCATGCTGGGAAGGAACCCCTGGATGAAATATGGACTATGAAAAACTCTCTGTGGGAAGCAGCACCAGAGGGAGCTACATATTTACATGTATGTGCTTTATGTGCATGTACAGACTGGCCGCTTCAACACAGGCTTCTCTGGGGAACGACATGTTATTTAATCTGCATCCTATAAGCTTGTTAATTGCTCGGAAGCTGTGCCTGATTACAAATGCTGCATGGCTTTGACAGCTAGCATAGTTATGCCCCGCTCGTGTCTTTGCTCCCCGAGCCATAGAAGGGTGCTAAAGTTTAAAAAGTATAAAAATCTTAGAACAAATATTCCTGAAAATGGTGATTTTCAGTCCGGTTCATAGATACCAAGAGCGCAAGATGCAGAAGACCCAGAAACACTGACAAACAGGGCAGAAGCAGAGCTTAAAGAGACAGGCACTGAGATGACATGGCGGTGTGAGAAAAAAAATGTTTTATGAACATTAAAGCTTGGAAATATGTTCTACAAGAATTTAAGATCTTTCGCTCCTACATGCATCAGGCTGTCTAATTCAAGAGTCATCAGACTAAATGAATTTCCCCTCGGGGATAAATAAAGTAATTTGGATTTTTGATTTTTGATTTAATCATGTGTGAGGATGTTACTACCCATTGTAGCCATTTCATAGTAGTGAGAGCATTTCTTGAAACTTGACCTCCCTGTATAAAATAAGCTGCTGTGACCTCCAGGATAATAACAGCCTCATGAAAGTTAACAAACATAACAGGAAACCTAAAGCTTTCAGAAGATGCATAGCTTCCATAGCTACTTTGAAAATAAGGATCATAGCATGGATTTTTTCTGTGTTGATGTCATATTCTGGAGGGTTTTTGGTATCAACAAAAAAATTGCTGCAATTTACTTTATTTAGAATTAGGTGATTAATTAAGTATTTTTATTAATAGAGATGTATGGCCAGAATAACTTGACACATATTGCTAAACTGCATGTCAATAAACTTCTTGGGGCATTTATTGTATTATATTCCATTGTTTGATATGCTGGCAGGAAAATATGAGCAGCTCAATTAATGTGAGCAATAAAAAACTCATGAACTGTGCAGTCAGTAATATTCTAGTCTCTTTACACATAATGGCCATCATTTTATGAGTGGGTGCTCACAAGAGTGTTGAATAAGCTGCACCAGCTTGCATAACCTCAGATGTTTACATTCTATTTTTAAGTTTGTGTTCTATTTTCTTTTTTTGCTGTATCATCTCACTATTGATGCTGCAATGTCCCTGTTTATCCATGGGAAACACACAAGATGCTTCTTATCATAAGCAAAACAGGGAGACACGAGGAGCTGAGACTGACACGGGATGGAATCAAAGCAGAGGAGTTATAGTGCTGCAGAACAGTCCTCTGCCTCTCCATTAGTCTCTTCCTCCATTACCTTTTGTCAGGCCCTTTGGCATTGTCATGCCCAGTGCAGTGCTCAGGGTGCAGAAGTGGGAGGAGAGGGTCAAAGAGGCGAGACCTTCATGCAAACGAGGGAGCACAAGATGAGACTCTTTGATATTACACTGAGATGAATACCTGCAAGCTCCTGTCAGAACAAACACACAGTAACACTGAATAATGTAAACAAATAGCACAGTTGGCATCAGTATTTGGAATGTTACCAGAGAAAAACGGATAATCAGTCTCACCAAAATTGGATTTTTTAGGTTGTTGCGCATTGATTGTTTCTTATTGGCCAACATACATACACTCACCGGCCACTTTATTAGCCAGCAAGGTGTACCTAATAAAGTGGCGGTGTGGTCTTCATCTGCTTCAAGGTTGGACATGTTGTGTTCAGAGGTGGTCTTCTGCAGACCTTGGTACAACCAAGGCTGATTTTATATTTCCTCAAGGTCACCCACAGTGCAGCATGCCCTACCCGGTCAAAGGCTTTCTTGAAGTCAACAAACACTTGGAAGAGGTTTTGTTGATACTGCAGATACCTCTCACAGATAATCCGCAGGTTGAATATCTGTTCTGTGGTGCCTCGCCAACTCTAGTGCACTTGGAGCTTTTGATCTTCTTCAAGCGCAGGCGGAAGGACATTAGGACAAGGTTGTGATCGCTCCCAATGTCTGCTTTTGGAAAGCTGTGTGTCCTGCCGGTGTTAACACTTCTTGACCAAGATGTAATCAATTTAATTGTGATACTCTCCCCGGGGACTGTGCCAGGTCCATCGTCTGGAGGCCTTATGAGGGGCAAGTGTGTTCACCAGTAACAGGCTGTTATACCTGGCAAACTCCATGAGCCTTAGGCCTCTGTCATTGGTCTCAGTGTTGCCATATGGACCGCATGCATCTTTCTAGTTGGTGTGAGCATCCTCTCCAACCTTTGCATTCCAGTCTCCTTGCACAATGATGATATCCTTCTTGGGAGTTCGATCCAGGACTGCTTGTAGTTGGTCGTAAAAAGCTTCCACCCCACTGTCCTCGTACGTGGATGTTGGGGCGTAGACCTGAATGATGGTGATGTTAAACGGGGTGGCTCTCATGCGGATGGCAATGAGTCTGCATGAGACTGGCCAGCAGCCCATAACAGTGTCCTTAATGTCTTTGTGAACAAGGAAACCAACTCCATGCTGGTGTTTGTCTTCCTTGCCGCTG
The DNA here is from genome assembly GCA_903364295.1 of Serranus cabrilla. NCBI lineage: Eukaryota > Metazoa > Chordata > Actinopteri > Perciformes > Serranidae > Serranus > Serranus cabrilla. Next base: position 158,735 of record CAFUXE010000241.1, read on the forward strand.
AAGTAGAGCTTGAGGCCTACGTCGGTTGAGGTCTCACCGAATCCTTTCCCATGTATCTCGCTGACCCCCACTACGCTCCAGCAGTATTGGTCCATTTCATGGTATAACTCTTCAAGTTTCCCATCAGCAGTTAGTGCTCTTACGTTCCAGGTTCCCACAACTATGTTGTTTGTTGCCCGTAATCTGCAGAGTTTCCCAGAAGTACATTTTTCACCTCCGTCCTGGTGGCCAACAGTAGACGCGGTCCTTGGTAACCCGGGCGACGACCAAGTTGGTATGGATAAAGCTGTAGTTGTCATCATGTGGTGTATCTTGGGCAATTAAACCTGGCGGCGCCCATCCCTCTCCAGGTTGGATGCAGTTTAACGTCATACCCAGGACGAAAAAGATGGTAAGAGACAGAACTGTTACTCTCACTTCACAATGGCAGAAGTTATTCCAGCACACACACACTGTCACACACCTGTGCAGAATTAAAGTCTGCCCAGCGTGTCCACACAGGTGTTTTCACTTATGTGCCCAATTAAAGGTCTTCTCAGAACCGTGAGCACCTGTGAGCTCAATCACTCAGGCAATTTTCTGTCCGTCCCTGAATTCATGGATTTGTTTGTCAAACACCTTCACTGTATTTAATTTGCTTTACGTTCCACGCATAACAATGCTGCGGTTTGACTGCATGCTTTTTCTGCTCTGTAAAGCATATGTAGTTCCTGTAAACTGCCCGTTAATATGGAAAACTGAATGAATTTCTGGGTCATGTATGGGAACTAGACACCTGTGGGGTAAATTGGCACATATGTGTCACAATTTGTCATTTTCTAAAAGGACACAAGCACTGATTTCTCAAGGGAATCATCACATAGGGACCTATACAGTCTTTACACTCACTGGACATGTTTTTGTGATAGTTTCAGTACATTCCTTTTTGTAGGAATAATTACATGAGAACAGTCTGAGTTGTGGAAGGGGTGGGCTGTGTTTACAGTCCGCATATCCCTCACACATGCATGTATGGGAATACTGATAATGCGTTAACATGAGGAGTCACTGCAATCTTATACCCCCCCTCTCACCTCTCTGTGGGGGTGTTGATCCCTGGCATCATTTTCCTTGATATGGCTCTTTGTATTCCCAGGAAAAGTCCTGGTAATGCAGTTTAGTATGCAGAGGCAGCATGACATTAGCCCCAGGGCCACAGGAATGTGAGGGAATTATGGTAATGGAGGACGGAGAGACAGACTCAGAGGACGTATATAACACTCAACTCATTATCGGTGTTTTACAGATGGAATATTAGAATAGTATCTACCAGCTAGGAGGAGCATATGGAGAATTCATATTATTGCTGTTCCCTTGAGTTATAGTCAGGTTTCATCAGGGTGAGATGTGGATTTTGACGTTCCCCAGTGGATGAACTGTCTCCGTCCATTGTCAACTGTGTATTAACGTGAGCTACCTAAAAAATAATGGCCTGGTTTCTCTGAACATTTCTGCTTAAATCAGTAGTTCCTTTTTGGAAATACACAGTGATGACATAAATGGTAATCTCATCTCTGTGTGTTGAGTGTGGAGCTGGAGCCAGGAGGTGATTAGCCCAGTTTACTTGACTTTAATGACTGGAAACTGGAGGAAACAGCTACCCTGGTTAAAAGCACATTTAAAGCTTCCTGATTACCATGGTTCAGTAATCTGAACAACAACACCAGCAGACTAAAGTGTAGAGGACACATGGCTTTACAAGGGCTTTGAGTGACAGATTTTTACTGACTGGACACAGTGACTTACTGGTACTAGTCAGCTTTATATTTATTATAATTTTGGAGGACTGTTAGACTCTGTCCCCGTATGCTACGCCAACTTCCAGCAGGAGTAGTGGAGAATGATATTGATCTTTTAAACGTTTCCTTTCAAGTTTTAATCAGTGAAGAAGTTGATTGTGCTGTAGGTGCAGTGGTGGACAATCTACTTATCTCCTTGCTGGAGTCAAATTAGAGACACATCTGGTCAAATATTACTGCAATACAAGTGCCAGTTGTCAAATTTAAAGTGCTGGAGCACTTGCTTTTGAAAAAATGTAAGAATTTCAAAGTAAATATTCTTTTTATTACCAATGTATTGTTGTATTGTTGTAAATTTACAGAAGCTACTGACCATGAAACAACCAACAGAATCCACTGACTGGCTCGTAGAAACTGTAGAATAAAAAGCATTACAGACTATAACATAAGCACTGCAATGACTACAAGTACAGACAACTTTGTTCAAAATGTTTATCTGGAATTAAACACCCTCAACTATGAGAATAGATATACCTTTGTTCAGATGTTATTTGGGTGTTCCTGGTGAAATAAGAGCTGCTCACCAAATCAAGGTACCTAAACATATTATTATTAATGGCTTATTACCAATATATAAAAGATTAATGAATGATTAAATATTGAAAAGTAATTAGTGCATATTAGAAAACCCACAAACCAACAACCCCAAGTGTGTCTTATAAGGAACTGCCAAAGAAATTAGGTCACAGGTCCAAAGATAAATAAATCCTCCTGCTAGTCACTTCAAAAGCTGGGTGACTGTGGTCGTTAAACCATCTGAAGTATCATTATTTTTCCACTTGAGACTTTTAGCACCACTTGGTGGTGTAGATTCAATACTGTAAGCACTCAAACCATTGAGGTTCCTATTATATTTGTTTTATACACATCAGAGTACATTTTCTTGACATTCCATTCAAATCTTACTTTCCTGCACTGAAATTTTCATGTAATTCTGTAATACATTTAGAATTTAGTTTCCTTTAAATCTTACTGAAAAGTGCTGCTGAGTTCAAGTTTGTTGGGTTAGAGATGTTAAATTATTGACAATCTGAACTCACTGCTTCAGGACACACATCCTCATAAACTTTTCAGTCCCAGAGGTTGTAATAAAACGGACTGCAGCCATCGTCATGACAACTGTCACAAAGTGCCTCTGCCTGCTGCTCAGTTTGATGCTGAGAGCGTGCCTAATTGTTGCTCTCACCCACAACCCAACTGCTTGAAAACATCATTCAATATTGATCATTAGCAGATAAAAAGCTATTGTACTTCATCCTGCATTAATTATTCAACAGCATCCTTTACCCATGATATGTGGGCTGACTTCATAACACTTAATGTCTCTTTGTATCGCTCAGTTCACTTAAACAGGCAGCCAGAATTTCAGCCGAGTCGAGTTCAACAAGTTCATTAGATATACAGGTTAAGTGAATAAACTCTCTCTAATGTTCAGGGATGGTAAGACGACTAAAATGTCAAACTCTAGGAAAAGAGCTGTCACTTTAATTTCACTTAACTGAAAGCATTTGTTTAAACATTTACATAGCTAAAAGTAAATAGTGAGTCAGTTATTGTCTATTTCACTCTAAATGGGACCAAAGTCTACGGAATACACACCATGCTGTATTGAAGGAATCTTTAAATTATCAGTTGAGTCCAAGTTGTTAGAAAATGTTTGCTGAGGTATTAAATCAACTGGGAAGTAAGGTCATTTCCTCACATACTTCTGTTTAATCTGACTTCTTTTTGCAGCCATGGAAGTCGCCCCCTGCTGGCCATTAGAAAGTAATAGGTTTAAGGCACATTGGCTTCACTTGTGCTAGATTGAACTCAAAGTATAAACAGTTCTTTCTGTACTATTGGGCTTTTTAAAGTGGTGTTTTTTTGTTTTCTTAGAGCTGAATTTAGCTGCAGTCACAACAGGAAATATTTTAACAAACAGCATACATTTCTCACAAACCTCACTGAAGTGCCTATGTGAATCCAGCTGTTGTCTGCTCACTTTCATGGTGCATTAAATCAGTAGTAAATTAAGGTGTTTGCAACCCCACCATAATTATTGTTATTTACAGCCAGGTGCAACAGCTATCCTTTATTCCCCACCTTGTGACACTTTACAAGTGAGTATGCACATTGAGCCCGCCTGTCAGTTCCACCTCTCTGGAGCTCTGCCCTCCTGTGGCCACACACACTGCTGCAGCTGCTGATGTGTCTCTTCTTCTGTTCTGATTATTCAGGCTTTTTCATGTGAAACACACAAAAATATTGCAAGTAAATGTTATTCTTTACTTCCATCTCTGCTGAAGTTAGAGCAAACATGCAGTTTTGTGATGATAAAAGTTTTCCTTTAGATTGTTAAAGGGGCAATCCATCAAAATCTATTTAGTAGGTATTACTGCACCAGATGAAAACAGCTGAATAATGGCTTCTGTGGCTATCAGGGAGCTTCCTCGAGGCTGAAAATATCCCCTTGTGATGTCATAGTGGTGTCACCATCTCAGTGTGGGCCTGGAAACTTTAATGGTATTACAAAAGGTTTGGGAGTCTGAAAAACTTTGCACTTACCAAGCAGGGTGGATCCAACAACAGGAATTATGCAGTTTCACAATGAGACATGTTTCCTACATGCAGTTTTGGGGGGCTTGAGTCTTTACTTAAGCCTTAAAACCAGTACATTTCAGCCACTGCTGTTCTGATTTTGGCCATTTTTTTTTTTATGTCACTTAACTTTATTCAAGTACAAATTGACAGATGATTTTCCCTTTAATCACATATGTCATTATAGATCATTCTGTAATGCAGCCTTTACCTTACGGTTTTTAAATGTAAGGTAGATCATTTAAATCAAACAGAGCTGAAAAAACAATGCAAGTCAAATGCAAAAAAAGAAAAGGAAATGATCAGCTTGATTATTGTACTAAGACACAATGTTGGAATTTGAATCACTTTCTCTATGCTGCTCCCAGTATCATCCTGAACAGGGTTTTACGTTCTTCTATCTCCATCTAGTGGACTGAAATTGTAATTACACCACAAAAAAAACAAGGCTGAAATAACCATGCAATCATACTTTATTCCCCCCCAAGCCAAAAATAGACTTATAAAAATTACACTGAACAGCTGTTTTACACAATTAATCACACCTTAAAAACCCTGTTTTGTGGTTTTACTTCCTCTTGTTTTAGGTGCCAAAGACCCCAACGCATTCTTCCGAAACATAAAAATCTAATTTATAAGCATAAAGTATGAAGCTAAACCAATGTTGTTCCGTTTTTGAGAGGCCCTGGATATATCCCCAACCAGAACATTAATGCTGAACAGAAAGCCTCAAATGACATCATCATTTTCACATTTACACTTTTTATTGTAAAGGTGGTTTCTTAGAAAATAGTCACGTGATACAGAGGCAAAGAAATAAAAGGAAGAGGCCTGAAAACAGAAGGCAATAAAGTCAAGAGAACATCTACAGAAAATAAGACTTTGGTGATGACATTCTTATTAAAACAGAGAAAAAAACATGATCTGCTAAGTAATAATAAAAAAAAAAGATTTTACAGATCACTCTCATCATGACAACACAATGAAAAGCGCAATGAAAACAATCTATGAAAATAAAGTGTGTTGTAACCAAGGCCCCATTAACAGTCTACTGCATGTCGCGCCGTCCTACAGGTTTAACACTGTAGAGACGTCTGCAATGTTTCCATACAGCCACTTCTGCAGCCGGATCTCTGCACCAGATGTGTGAGACGGGACACTTCTCCGTCCAATTGTGTTTTACAGGAACCAACAAAGGCAGATACAGTCATTTAGCTATCTGATTTAAGACAACGTCTACGGCAGAGAAAGCATAATGTCCAACCAATCATAATTATCAATGCACATGCTAAAGTAAGATCATCTGACAGAGTGAGAGCTATCGCAGGTTTAATGCTACATCAGCTGAAACAACAGATACACAGCAGTACAGTATATAAAGACTAATTTAAACAGTATAAAACATCTCCATCTCAATGTATCCGTGTATTAGGGAAAGTGGTTTTTAGTACTTACATAGTAGTGTCATTTATAAGTGTTGGTTAGATAGTAGATATACAGTACATCCATAAGTCTTTAGAGACTTCCTGTATCAGCATCTATGTCTTGCAAAAAAGAAAGAAAGAACAAAAATTCAACATCTCAATTTAGTCTGTTTATGTTTTTTTTGTTGGCAACTTGAAATTATTCCAAACTAGGTTTGAAAGTTAGTCTTTGTCAGAAAGTCTGATGTTATGCCATATCGATGTGGTAATAGACCAACAACTCACTTAAGAAGTCAACTTGACTTGTGGAGGGAGAGACCAGCTGTGTAGTGGTGTCTTGGTTGGTTGGTTGGTAGCGTTACAGTGGCTTGAGCATTTCAATTTTATGCTACTCTGTACTTTGTACCCTTACACTAACCCGGCTGTGTGTTGAACTAACTTCTTCATCTTTTTAAAAATAATAAAACTCAGTTCAATTCAGACTTTACATGTGCGCCTCTGTGTGAATTTGCAGCACAGCCAAGGTTTCAAACTAACCTTTCTCGTTCCTGCAGTCTATGAATCTATAAAAGCTTGAAACTAGATGAGAAGCACACCAGGTGATCTGATGACAGGTCAGGTGGTTTTTGTCCTGCGGGGGCTTCTGTTTCCTTTGCACTGCAGCTGAATTCTTACAATATCACAAGATCATGTATTGTAGAAGAATCATCATTGGATGGGTGTATATTTCCAGGAGCTTCATGCTGTTGTGTTGTTTCAGGAGGTTAGAGGTCTTATTTTGTTGCAGTGGAAAAAGTCTTGGGGGTGACAACAAAAGCAAGGTTGGAACAAGTAGCTTTTTGGGGGGTTACGGTAATAATAATTCTGCAAGTGATTCATTACGCTGCTTGTTACTGCAGGAAGTAATATAAGTGTTGCTCCTTTACTTGAGTTAAGGACCTGAATCCTGATTCAAATGTAGCTCCTGGGTTAATGTCAACAAGGGAAGGAACTTTTGTTCTCTGCTTAAGTTTGTCCTGAAGAAAGTGCTTCTCCCCGAGACCGCTGCTGTTCTACGGAGGTACTTATGTTTTGTGTGAGTCAGGGAACAAAAGTCTCTTGTGCGCCATAAAGACCAAATAATTGCCTGCAGTCTCGCTCTACGAGATGTTCATCCTGCTATGTTAGGTGGGTATTTGGTAGATCCCCACGCACAGAGACGGGTTTATATAAGTGTAAACACACCACTACACATCTGGGAGCCTCCATCCTACACAGCTAATAAGTTTAACCGTTGTACACCTACGACGCTAGCACGGTATTATTATTCATGTGTGGGGAAGCATCTTAGTGTCCGTACAAACAGCACAAAACAGACACAAGAATCCTGGGTATTTTTAAAAAAGAAAATAGGAGAAGATCCAAGGATCCGAATCCCAATCTCAATTCATAGCCTGGAGAAAAAAGGGGGTATCAATAGCAAAGCTGCTTTAGTCGTTTCTTTCTGTTTCTTTTGCAGGACACAGACATTACTCTCTAATTCTTTCATTGATTTCTAAAGTAAATGTCAGCCCTAAATGCCTACAATGGCTTGACTAAACAGCACATTATCATCTCCTTTAGTACTCCTTCCTCCTCACTTCCCCTCCACATCCTCTTTCCAAGTGTCAAACCAGCCCATCGTGTCGCCCTCAACTTCACCTGCCTGTACACAAAAACTTCCCCACCGTCATCTTTATCAAATAAACCCAAATTTTCACAACTCATGTATTTAACCTCCCACTCCCCTCCTCTCCTCTGTAGCTTATCAGTGCCCCCTAGCAGGGATGAACGTTACAGGCACGGATCTCCTTCCGGTCCTTACAGCTGCCCATCTGAGTGCCTTTAGCTCTTTTCTTCACCGTCATGAAACGCTCCTGGATCCCCCCTCCGCATGGTTTGGTACAGTCCGTCCAGCTGGTCCACGGCTGCATCCTGCAACCTGTCGGAACAAACGGCAGACAAACAGTAGAATCTCTATTGTGGTCTCATGTAGCAGCTTTCATAGTAATCAGCACATAACCCCGTATCCCCTCTGACCTGGCTGCTCCTCCGCTGCATCTTTTCCCTGTTTACCCCGTCTCCTTCTCTTTCCTCCTCCTGCACCTCCACCTCCTCCTCCTCCTCCCCTCTCCTCCTTCGTTTTTGTCCGGCACTTCCTGATCTTGCATTTCTTCCTCTGGATGGTCTCGGGACAAGCGCCGCCGCCAAACTGCGGCTCCAGTTTGATCATACGGGTCCGAATGGTGTGTCCTTTACCACAGGACTTGTTGCACTCGGACCACTCGGACCACTCAGACACCATGCAATCCACAGCTGGAGGGAAGAGTAAGAGCAAATGCAAAAAAAGAGCAGATAAATAAATGAAACAATGATTGGTAAAGTCATATTTTCCAGTCTGGGTGCACATTATGCTCACTCACACTATATAATAACTACATTAATCAGCCTGGGCCAGAATCTGAAACCTTGATGTCTACACTGGACATAATGTAAGCCCAGAGCTTGTGGTCATTTTTTAAAATGTCAATAAAATCTTTTCAAAGACGGTGGCATCCTCAAAAATGTTGACACAAAGAGCAGCATTACTTTGTGCATTTCAACTATGAGTGGAAACTGAGGAGAAAAGCACAAAAAAAGAGCTGCAGATGCCAAATTAATAAACAAAAAGCTCAGTGATGCACCTGAAAACGGGACAAATAAAACAGGCAATAAATGTAAAATGGGACCATAAAATTAACAGTCGTAAAAAGAATACATATGAAACATGAATCTGTAATAGCACTTGAGGAGTGCAAACCTCCACTGAGGCAAATGGTGCTTGATTTCTTCAGGTGGGAAGCCATTTTTTATACTTTTAATTTGAACTTTATATCATATAAAAAATGTTAATTAGCATGAAAGCACAAAATAGTTATATGACCTGACAACTATATTTTTAGGTAACTTTATCATACTGAATCAGCATGTTTTTCTTTTCAGCTGGTTACTTACAAAACTACACAGAGACTTACTTACTTAGTTTGATTCCCAAATAGTGCAAAAACATGTTGAAAGCGGTTTCCAGTATTTGGTTGTGAGTAAAGAGCAAAGGAAAGAGCCATTAAATATGAGAATATTTTTTTTTCTGATTAAATTACTTTTTACAGGCTTAGTGGTGCTGAGGGTTCCTGTCTGTTATGACTCTCTGTGACTGTTTAGGGGGTCATCAGAGCGACAGTCCAAACTAAGGAGAATGCAGCGGACAGGCCCTTTTCTATCACAGTAAGTACAGCTGTGACAGTTAGGAAAGTTTTGTTGTTCTTGTACTTACGGCACTCGGGCAGCATGCACTTCTCTGTCTGTTCCAGCTCCTCAGTGCACCCTGCAGGATCAGACTTCAGCATCCTCTGACGTGTCCGTAAGCCCCGCCCACATGTCACACTACACTCACTCCAGTCGGACCAGGGTGACATCATGCAGGGGATGGTATCTGCTGACACACACGGGCACTCGTAAAAAACACACATACCACAGCTTGTGATAGAGATTGAACTTGATTCGTACTATCAGTTGGCTTCTTCATCATTACAGTGAACTGAATTGAGTAAAGTTACAAACGCTCATGTAAAATAAATATTACTTACGGCATTCTGGCATCATGCATTTCTCCACTTCGGCCACCTCGGTCTTACACATTGATCCATCTATAGGAGGCATCTTCACCATGCGCTCACGTCTTCTCATGCCCAGGCCACAGGTGACGCTGCAGGGGTCCCACTCAGTCCACTCAGTCACCACACAGCTGCTGGGTGCTGTGGAGAGGCAACGTTTGCAATATAATGGCGATGACTTTATATGTTTTATCCTCTGGGAGGTGCTATTTTCAGAGTATGTCGCGCTGCGCTCTGTCCCTCTGATTAACAAACCACTAGCCACGTAAATTATGTAAAAATCAATTTTTATCTTATTTGAAAAAATAAATAAATAATATATATATATATATTGTCTTCAAAAGTTCATTTGAATTTCTTAACAGAAACATACACATAGCAACAAACGCACACAGCAGTACATTTAAAATGAGACTCACAGCATTCATCGTTGACGACACACTTCTCCGTCTCCTCAGTTTGGAGCTGGCAGAGCGAGCCGTCCTCAGGATACTGTTTGACATATCGCTCTCTGGACCTCATCCCCATCCCACAGGACACACTGCAGGCCGACCAGCTGATCCACTCCGACATCATACAAGTTGATGGCTCTGTCCACCAGGAAAAGAAAAGGAGCAACAGATGCTATCAGAAGAACATCCTGGATTTTTATATATATGTGTTTTAGTTCTCTTTGGTTAGTTATTATTAGAAAATGTTCTGTACTTAAGATTATTTAAAAATGGCATCACAATCTGCAAGTGAGAGATGAGGTGAGATTCAGAAAAGCACCTTTGAGTTGACAGAGATGTGGGATTTTTTTATGAGGAGGGTTTCCAACTAAATTTGTTGACTAATCAAGTACCAACTGGCGGTGCCTCACCTTATATATGATAGATATAACACTATTTGTAAAAGAAAAACATAGTGGAATCCCAGAATTCTTTGCTCCAGAAATGTTTAAAAGAGCGTGTATAATCTAAACGTTTCCAGCCACACAGACTGATAAACAAGCTGTTGCACCATGACCAACAAGTATTCACTGTGATTGATGAAAGCTTTGTTTAATCAGTGGGGAGAGGAGAGGTTTGAACACTTGGTCAGCCTGCTGAAAGTGTTTCAATAAGGTTTCCATGTCAAAATACTTCAGAGTTTATTTAAACATTTAGCTGTGTTTTATGAAAGGGCAAACTAAAATCACAGGTTTATACATTTATTTCATCATGTTGGCCTGGTGTGAGCTGTACCATCCTGGATTACAATACTGTACGCATGCAGTTTTCCCTTAATGTCAAGAAAAGAAAAGCCACAATTCTTTCTAAATGATTCAGACCCAGCAAGAAGTCGTTAAAAGAAGGAGAGAGCTAAGTGTGCTTAAGCAGAATGAGTGATGGCTTAAAAAACTGACAATTACTTGCTGTAGAGAAGCAAGAATTTATTATAGTGGAGCCATATGTTGCAGCAGCCAGTCAATAAACAGTCGGCATACGTCAATGTGACCTGCTTCTCTGACTGGCAATTTGAATGCCTATAGAATGGCTGGAGCCGATCCCAGCTGCATTGGGTGAGAGGCGGGTACACCCTGGACAGGACGCCAGTCTATCACAGGGCTGACACACAGAGACAGACAACCATTCACGCTCTCATTCACTCCTACGGACAGTCACCAGTTAACCCTAAGCTGCATGTTTTTGGACTGTGGGAGGAAGCCGGAGTACCCGGAGAGAACCACACACACACAGGGAGAACATGCAAACTCCATACAGAGGAGCTGCAGGCCGGAGTCGAACCAGTGGCCCTCTTGCTGTGAGGCAATATTTGAGCTAATTCAGCTCCGCCGGTTACAGGACACTTTCCCTACACACCACCAGAATCTTCTCTAACAGCTGCTTGGACTTCAGTCCGTCTTACAAGTCGCCTCAAAGTTGAAGGTGCCATTTTCAAAAAAATCTCTCAGAAACTGCTTCCACTCTCTTTTAATGAGGCAAGCTGCCTGAGGGACGGTCCTATTCACAGCACGGGCCTGAGGGAGTGAGAGTCAATATGTATGACCCTGGCTTGTATCAGCTGAAAAGTGATCTGCAGCTCCTCTGGCTTAACAAGGCTCCACTCTGGTGTGTTTTATCACTATTAGCCAGCATGGTGCTTCAACATCTCCCTACTCCTCACTGACAGAGAGCCGCTATACGAGTCTAACTGCCCTTCACACACCTCTTCTGAGAGCGGAGCCCTGCAACAGACAGTAAATTAAAATTGAGTCAAGAAGAGGTAATTATGCGAGAATAGACCTTGTAAATAACATTTGATTGAGAATGATAGATTATTCTTTGACTGACTCTCTACACTCCCCCTTCCAACAATCTGACAGCAGCATTGCTTACCGGCTGTGGCCTAATAAAGCAGAACTAAGTGAATCATTAATAAAAGATACAGGTATCTCCAGCTCGGACGAGGCCTCCAGAGAGCCAAAGTGTTTCCGAGGAATATTAATCATCCTGGGCATCGGTCGTCGCGCTGCCCTGCCGTGAACCCTGCAATTATCAATCTCCCACTGCATGCTAACGGAGCGCTAAATGAAAACAAAGGAGAGGTGCTCAGGAACAAAAAGCTATCTGTGTTGCTGTCTGATATATCGATAGGAGGAGCAGTGATGAGTGGGAGTGTGTGCATTTGTGTGTGTGTGTGAGATGCTTCTTCAGCCTTGAGACTGAGCTTCACTCGTCCGATGACTGGTAGACATCTGGAGAGGGAAGAAGAGGGAGGAAGCCAAAGACAGACGCTGACTGTGCTGCCTCTCAGCATTTGTTCCAAACTGACAACTTCACTGGAAATTGGACAAATACAAGCTCTTGGGGTTTTGTGCTTATGTGTGTTTGTTTGGGGATCGCGGGTTGTTACTTGGAGTAAAAGAGCAACAGACTGACAACTTAGACGGAAAGCAAGAGAAAAGTTTTGTCCTTTGACAGCAGCATAGAGAAATTCAGAGATGGACGAAAAGTTTAGGAATTTGTTCGGACTCAGTTTTGATACTATAATTACTGTAAACCATGAATTCTGTCTTCGCATCGACACTTTGTTTCTACATCTTAAAGGCAGACTCCGTCACCATTCTTTTCTGGGTTTTTGAACAGGAAATGCCCCCTCAGCCTTAGCAAAAGCTTAGAAATCACGGCACAGAATATACTGCAGTGGATGTTAGTTTGGATCCAAAAGTCTAAATAACACAAACAAATAAATCAAACAGGTGGCAGTAATGTTAGACTAGCCTCTCCCAGGCTCTGCAAGACAACGTTAATGTTTTTGTTAATGGAGTGTGGTGGCTTTGAAGAAAGCATAGCTAATGGCTCCACTTGCCCATTGTAATGGGTTGTCTGACGGACAGGTCAAAGGGTGAAAATATAGTACATTTTCATTTTCTTCTTTTTTTTAGGTGGCTAAAATATTTTTTGCTGTGGTGTCTCTCTCTTCAAAGCCACCAGACTCCTTTGGCAAAAAAAGCTATTTTACATCACAGAACACAGGAGCTGTAGAGTAGGTCTACCTGTGGGTGCAAAGTATTGGAGGACATACATGACAAACCCTCTGAACGGGAACAGACGTTTTTGTTTAGGCACCAAAACTACTTAGTTGTTTTGATGAAAGAGACTACTTGGTTAGGGTTAGGCACAAAAAACTTTAGATTGCTGGAAGTTATCTCAGGGAGTGTGTCCTGTGGTAAAGTGGGTGTGTCTTGTTGTTAAATGGGCCGTGTAGCACTGAGACCCTTCTCGGAGTTGATGATCCACCGCTGCCTTAATCTGTTTTGTTTATGTTATTGTTTGACTTTCAGGATCACAAATCACCTGATGTCAAGGATATTGTTTAGCTTCTGTGCCGGTACTTTGCTTCTCTCATCAAGGAATGTACCGACTGCTATCGACCAGCTGTGGATATAAGGATATATATGTAGTAATGTCCCCGAGGGAAAATGTGTTTAGAAGGGCTTGTAAAGGTCGCATTTCAATGCTAAAACATACATACATCAAACAAAATGTGAACATTTGGATTTGAACACAAAGGGTGGCTACAGATGGTGTTAATATTTTAATACCTAACTAAATAATGGACCTGCCCTTTAATGAGTTTGCTGCCAATACACAATCCTGTTTTTCATGTGATCTTTAACAATGAAGGCACGGTGTGTTGATTTATCTTAGATAAAGATCAGCAGGATTAACATCTTATCCACATAATCTTATGTTTCAGTGAAGTAATTAGGCTATCCAATCACTACTGTTTACACTGTGTGATTAGGGATTTGTATATGGTGACATATCAATGTAATAAATGTGAGGGCTTCACTGTCTTTTACAGCCAGCATCAAATCACAGAGCTCACACCCATTTCCTTCTGTTTTACCTGTTTCCTCACACACAATGTAAAATCCTTCACAACAATAATACCAAAAGTTGTGTAATGGATACACAATTACATTTCTGGTTAAAATAATTCCACTAGGCTGTGAAGTATAAATGAGGAAGCAGCTTTGTGTTTTCACCACAGATTCAATCAGTTTAAGCCAAAATGAAGCATCCACAGTCACTGAGTCTTTTTTGAGTCACGATGAGATAAAGGCCTAAGCTTTAATCTGCTTATTATTTTGAGGGTTCACTGATCACCCCTTTTGTTGATAGGATATGAGCGCCCAAACTCTGAAAGGATTACAGCAAAATAAATGCAATCTTTTTATGCTTTTGGTGTGTTGAAATGCTGCAACAATAACAGTTTGTTTAGATTTATGCAAAACAATTACAGTGTCTGACAGTTTGGAGGTAAAAATAAGTTAGTGTATACTATATCACTAGAAGAGTTCAACGAGTTCAGCAGTGCACCCTCAAACAAAGTGTGTGCTAATGCTTGTGTGCATGGGCCTCCTATTTACTATTAAGAACAAGATAATGGGGGATATTTGTTAAGCCTGCCTCAAATTACCATCAGGGGCACAACATTTTTCAATTAAGAGGGGTATTTAGTAAGATTATAGATGCAAATGGGCCCAGCCATATCTGATTTGCATAAACAGCTGCAAAATGAGATCCGATGCTGGGCATTTCAATGTGTTTCCTGCTGCTGACCTTTATTTTAAAAAGACATTCAATTTTAAACATTTTTTCTCAGCTGGAGTCAAACAGCAGTAATAAATCCGGTTCAGTGGAAGCTGATAACAAAAGTGACTATTTCATTTTACTGTTAAAGAGTTAAGTGAGCTATGTTTGAAATTGCGTATCAGCACGAGGCCATTGGAAATGACAAACCAAAGTGCAGAAGCAGCCACCTCCAGTTTCCCAGTCCTCCTTAATGGGGCTCAGGCTGATCTGTGACTCGGTCCTGCTGCTCTGTCACCATGTGTGGAAACGAGTTGCAATAGCGTATCTATCCACCAGGTGGAGCAGTGGTTATAAAAGCTAGAGTGGTTTACGGCTGGAAGGGGAAATTCCATCTGGCTGCATCGGCATTAGACAAATTAAAATGCCAATCCTGTTAAAACATGGATGAATGAAATTTCAAGGCAATCAATTCAATAGTTGAAATTCAATCTGGACCAAAATGGTGAACAACCACCCTCACTGTGGATAGAAAGTAGCCTAAGAGTCTTGATTGGACCTATGTTATATATTTTGTTAAATTGTGTACTAACATCATCCCAAATGTTTCAAACAGTTTTCAAACCTAGAGAATTTCAATCAAGGACATCCTCTATGTCCATCACCTGTCAATAGCATCTGAGCCGCTGCATTAGCAGTGTAGTTGTCTCACAGAATCATCATAAATGTACATACATTTTACACCAATGTATTTGGATCTGTATTTCGAGTAACATGAGAAACAAGCTCAGCAACTTTTAGCAGTAGCTAGCTTAGCACAAGGCTTTGACAAAGTGCTGGCCAGCATGAGAGAAACACTGATTTTTAAAGTGAAACTGTGTAAAGTGTGTATATTAACGAGACTAGACCAAAACCTAGTATATGGCTGACCACTTTTGGTTAATGCAATTAATGGATATTTGTATGATTTATAACAGCTTTCTTCTTCCGCTTCAATTACCGGGACGGAAGATGGAGTCAATGTGGATTGCACGACAGAACATAAACCTGCAGCTTATGTCTCCATCATGTCTCGCTCATATCTCACATCCTGATAATTATCTTTAAAATCAAATGAGTTAAGTAAAAGCACTGTCCTTATGAGGCCAATTACAATGTGCAGATAACAGGTGGGCGCTGCACATGTAGAAAAGGACAACGGATGACCAGCTTGACAAGCCCCGCCCCCTGAACAGAGCAGCATCACTCAGCCAGTCACAGACAGACCCATGTGTAGGGCTGACTTCTGGCCGTCAGCCAAAAATTGCTAATAGGCAATTACAACAAAATACAACATAGACTATTGAAAATGACAAGCCAAAGTATAAGACAAATTGTAACAGTATTTAATTGCAATTAATTTAATAGTCTTAATCCAATCTAGACCAAAATGGTGTTACTCATTAACTATGTTTATGTTTGCACCATGTTCTGCATTTTCAATTAAGTATTTCTGTTGTCGTTGAGAGCAGCTTGCAGCCATTTTGGTAAATGCTGCACAAATATTTAATATCTACTTGTAACAAGAGGCATGCTTCAGGTCAGGAGGGTTAATGTTTTTGGTGAGATGAGGCGTCCCTTTCTGGCCCTGTTCAGACAGAGGGAATTAAAAAGCAGTTATATTCAATGTAATGAGGGAAATAAATAATTATCTGCTCTCCTATTTTGGCTGTCTTACTAGAAGTGCTTAGAAACAACCAAACAAATGGTATTTGTTGATGGAAAACTAGCTGAGAATGCTTGTTTCCTTACCAATCATTCACTAATCAGGGACGTCCCTACCTACATATTACATGTAGGTGCATGGATTCAGAACTGTAGTATGTATATCTCTGTGTGATGTTACCCTCTATGCTGCATCCTGGTCCCATGCAGGGCTGGAAATCTTGAGTGTGGGGACATGGCACGCTGAGGTCCAGCTGGGCCTTCAGCATCCTCTGCCTCATCCTGCGGCCTTTTTCACACGAAGTGCTGCTACATGCTGACCAGGGAGACCAGCCCGAGTAGATACACGTCTCTGGTGTGTCGTCTAAAGGAGAAACACAGAGGAAGGTCTGAAAAACTGGATGCTGTGTATATTAGACCATTGATCAGAAATGTGGAAATGGGGAAGAAAGCAGGATGTATTAAAAAGGTCCTTCATTACAGTTGCTAAATAATTAAAAAGGCAACAGATATTGGCCTCTGTAGCTCTTCATCAGGGCTTAAACCTTTGAGGCTCCTTCTTAATGCTACAGTGAAGATGCTGGATTCATATGAAACTACCACACCTCAGAAATCCACTGGTACCAACCATGGGCAAAATAGATTTTGGCAAGGGGAAAATGGGAATTCCCATCGTCACAGGAGTTCTTTGACCTCTGAATGACAACTGGTTCTATGGGTACCTGCAGTTTGGGGCAAAAACTATGCAATGCAATCACCTATTGTATTTGAATATGTTTGCATACTTGCATACTTGGGCCACTTGGGTATGGAAACAGGAACCCTAAGACTATTGGTGAGCGCAATATTATTCATGTGTGATGACGTTAGTAGCAGCCTCATGAAACTCCACAACCATGAAGTAGAGACCTTGGGCATTCAGAGGATGTAGAGGCTTCTCAGCAATATCCAAAAGAGAAGGAATCTCCATCTAATCATTTAAAAGATTGTTTCAGAATTTTTTGTTACATTTTTTATTATTACCTTTTTTAAAACAAAAAAATGGTATCAACCCAGAAATTGCTGCAATAACTGAACAAACATAATCGAGCATGGCAATAACCATCAGATACTTAAACTGTAATATTTTAAGCTATCATAAACTCTAAACATGTCACATTTGAATGGGGGCCTGGCAAAAACATAATGTTATTAGTTACAGAGTTATGCATAAAAGACAAAATTATTACAGTACTGAGCTGCACCACATATTAATCTTCCCAGGTTTCAGATGCTGTATCCACCTCTATGTGGCATCTACTGCTGACCTGCTATCTCACCCAGTGATGAAGTGGTTGGTACTCACCCATACGCAGTATCTGTACGTCTAGATTTTACTCTGGCATAACGTGACTTTTTCTTACGTATACTGGCAATTCTAGCAACCAGCTGGTACTATTCTGTCCTCTCTATATGAGGCATTCTGGACAATGTATGATGGCCCGAAATAAACTGCAAGGTTTCAAATTCATAGCAACATTTCGCAGCATTGTACCACGGCTGCTTCATAATTATAATTATTGAGTGAGTTTTATTTTTGTCTATTGATTTAAACTGTGGTACCCATGCACAGTAATTTTGATAGACCTCATGGTGCATTCAGGTGCACCTTGTGACTTGTAAATCTAGGAGAATGCATATTAAGGAGCAATACACAATGCCCCAAAATCATACTGTACTTCGTTATATTTTCAACTGTGACCTGAGATTTCAGTTGTCCTGAGCAATGGCTAAAATCACAAATTGATGCAAAACTGGTGAAATTTGGTTCCAAAACTATCTTTCTCCATTTTCTATTTTATTCCTCTACAGCAGCTGGTGGGATGTGTCGCAGTTAGAGTCGGGCTGCGGGATCAGGCTGACACTGATTATTTAACATCGTATCCAAAGGTGATTACTGCAGGTCCTGGACCACAAGAGGCCAGAGTGACATCTGAGGGGGGATATGGAGTTGGAGAGAAAGAGAAGAGTGTGATTTGTGAATGTCTTGCCCAATTATCAGTGGTAGCAGAGCTACAAGAAGTAGCAGGGGTACTGGCTTCAATTAAAAATGCTCTCTCGGGGTTCAGAGAGGCAGAGGAAAATGAGAGGAGAGAGAATATACTGTCAGGCCGCAGGGACAGACCTGAGTGGGTCCAATTCTCCAGGATAACGTGTAATGACAGAGGAGAATGAGGGAACAAAGAAGCGAGAGACGCAGAGAGGGAGGTAAGAGGAGAGTTGGCTGATGTGTAAGTGAAAGCGTTGAAGCTCCGGGCGGACAAAGGGGACCAGCCTCGTCTCCGTAGTGTCATCTCACACAGAGAAGAGGGGAAATGAGGGAGAAAGAAAGGACAGGTAGAGTAAAGGAGGAGGAAACGGGAGGAGGGAAAGAAGCAAATGGTCTATGACTGACTGAGGAAGACATTTATTAGGCGGCAGGAGATTCTTGTTAAGAATACTGCTGCATAGGCAAAATCCTGCACCCTACCCAGGGCCACTTAAAATAGGCACAAAGCACCCTGCAGAACACAAACACTGTCATGCACTGGTCGGGCTGTTTAGCCCGTTAACAAGGAAGTATGGAACAGCTCATCTTATAGCTATAAGGTCACATGACTGATCTTTGTAGGGGTCAGGGATATGTTCGAGAACAACATGCATTTTCTGACCACTATGGAACTTTAAAGTGTCTGCACCCGGTCCAAAGCACCACACTTGAAAGCCGTACAAAGTGGGCCATCATATAGACAGGGGAATCAACATTCTTAAACATCTTTATTCATAGAGTTACATCCAGATGTTCACATGAAAAGTGAAAAAAATAATTGTGTAATGAATGAGCCAGCTAGCTTTCACCTCCTCACTAATATGCAACATCAAAAATGCACATGGCAGCATGGTTGCCCACTGATAGGTTGGTGGTTCAGTTCCCTGGCCGTAACAGTCTACACGTCTGTCTACAAGTGCTGCATAGATTATAGAGCCCCTGATTCCAAAGAAGGTGGGACGCTGTAAAATGTGAGTAAAAACCCAATGCATGAAAATGCATCAATTGAATGTTGGAGGAAAAAGATTTGCAAATGCATTCTGCTTTCTTATGTCTTTCTCCATGTCTTCCCATGTTCCCATGTACAGATAAAACTCTCAGGCAGCAGTCACAAACAGATTTCCTATGCAGTGCTGCTGAAGCATCATTGTCCAGAGTGACAGGATCTGTGATGCATCACAGAATATAAAGTGTGTTTGATAGGGAATAGGGACAGGACTTGCTCTGCTGCAGCAGTGTGGTGCCCACCCTCTCACAGCAGGGTACAGACAGATGTGTATTCTGACTATCCGACCTGAGCTCATCTGAGACTCTTAGTAAAGCACGTGTGTCTGACTTGGGCTACGTGTGTGTCCTTGAGCATCACTGAATCCCCGCAGTATCTGCTCAGCCTGCAGGTGGATAGTTGAAGTGAATGTTTGGTAAACAGGGTGAACTGAAGGAATGCAATATAATGTAATGACAGGGTTCAACTCTTCATCCATCCCTTTAAGTGACTCCTTAAAGTTTCTTTTCATCAGGAAAGAATGTGTGTGTTTATTTACTGTACCTTCCTCCTTCTCCTCCTGTCCAATATCAGCCACTATGTCGTCTATGGTGTCTGGGACCACATTACACTGCTCTCCCTGCACACACAAGGAAAACTGAGGTCACACACTAACATACACAAAAATGTATAAAGCTTCTTAAAAGACAAAACAATCTGTGAGCATGAAAAGGTGACACGTATAACAGTGTAATCTTATATACATCCCCATTGGCTTTGAATGTGACAACTGTAAATGTGAGTTTTTTTCTCTTCTTTTTTGTCAATAAACATTCTACTGTATACATATCCATACCTACTTTAACATACAACACTGTACCTTTCTAGCGATGCGTTCCACCACCAGCCTTGCTACAGGGGTAATTGCCCCTCCCTCGGGGTCATAGAAAGGGCTCTGGGGGTGGTCCAAACTGGTCAAGGGTCGGATCTTCTCCTGAGGAATGGTGGGCTTGTTTGGTGACTGAAAGAGACCAAAATAAGAGGGTTAGTGAGAATAGTATTATGAGTATACTAGTCCACAGGGCATTGCTAAGAACCATTTATGATACTATGGTGGCGATTCATCTTTTACACTGTGCTCTGCTGGATTTTACAGTTTGTAGTTTTGGCTCAGATATACAGTTCTGATACAACAAAACTCAAACAAGCTCTATAAACAGACTTTTTGCCGTGTGCCCAGCACCCAACAGCAGACAAATTAGCAGAGCATTTAGCTGAGAGAGAGGTGTTATCTACTGGATGATTGGAGACCAAAACAAAGCAAGGAAAAATGAAGCAAATATTGGACTTATATTCAGCAGGTGGACAAAAACATGATTTCAAATGACTTAGTTCCTGTGTTCTGCAAAGCATTATTTTCCCAGCTCGTCAGATATTGATGCTCTTCCAGGGCCCTCAATGTCTCTTTGTGTTGTTTTGAACAAGTCAAGAACAGTGTCTCATTTTCTGCTACTAACATGCATAGCGGCGTTTCAAAATAGACTTCTGTGTTCAAATGCAAGAGCTGACTGTGGACAATTAACCACTTGACTAAGGAGAGGGTAACAGAACAGGGTAGGACTTACAAACAGGTGCGTCTCATACAGAGGCTAAAGGCTGCCAGTATCAGACGCTGAGGGCTTTACAAAGTGTCACTATCTCTTGTGTTGGGAATGAGACAGGCTTGTTTTTATAACATAATCGCCATAACCACTTTATATTGCAAGATGGTAATATGTTAAAGCTGTGTATACAGCTGGTGGCGTTGCTCCCAGGTGGCAAAAAGACAATAAATGCAACTCTTAGTATCATGAATATAAAAGAACTGATGCCCCTGAAACAGGGTGAGTCCCCAGTGACCATTCTGGAAACAGAATAAATAGAAAATGACTGGACATGAATGTACCTGCTGTACTGGCCTTTTAGTTTACACAGTCACCTTCTAAGCTAGATGAGTTTGTAATTTGAATTAAAAGGTGAATTAACTCTGAGGGCTCTAATGATCAGGGGAAAAGGACGTGCGCAAACACAATGCCACCGGTAAAGATAAGGTCATGATTTGAAGGGGAACTACTCCCACTCTCTCACGTTAGCAGTGTGCTTGTCATGCACTTGGTGTGGGAACGGTCGATGTCCTGGAGGAAAACATCTGCATCTGTGTAACAAATACGCCTGAGGGAAGGCAGTCTGAGTCTTCCACTAAGCAAGAGAGTAATCAAAGTCAAACAGCCAAAATTTGGGACATGGGAATTATTTGTGGGACATGAATACTAATCCAATAGCAGCATATAGTGTTTGCATGTCTGTGAAACAGGCTTTTAAAAAGAGAACAGCATGATTTCTCTTGAGGGGGAGGAACAGTGGAGCGAAAGTAATTTACAAATGCAAAATTGTATTAATAATTAAAATCAATAAGACAACAATAGCTGCATTGATTTCATACCTAAGTCTGACCAAAATAGCTGAGGTTCGTAGGTGACAAGAAACAGTCACTACTCCTCACATGAGCCATCTGGTCTTGGTCCTCTTTTTTTTTTGTTTGATCTCACTTTGCATCATTAATCACCATTTTAACACCCAACACAGTTATTTTCAGGTGTGTGCAATAGCATGTGTTGCTAGAGCTTTAAAAAAAAAAAACTGATTAGAAAGAAAGGATGAAAACACGTGATAAACATGAGTCATTCTCTTTGTTCTTACAGGTTAACTCACTGTGTCATTTCATGATTCAAACCAACTTTGGATTTAATATATGCAGGAGTGCTGAATAAGACAAAAGGACGGCATCTACAAAGACAGTATTAGAGGAGACATAAAGTTACACCCTCATCTACAGTGCTGTTACAACAATGTTGAGGATTCTCTTTGTCCTTTAGTAACAAGTTAACTAAAAGTTTCTATTATCTTGTGTGGCATGAGACAAAATAGAAGACATCCTTCACTTGAACACAATGACAAACAACCAATTCACTGGTAAAGTCTGCAAACAGAAAGTTAAACAAGCAGATGGGCTGGAAGACATGTACTTCCATGTCTCTGCCTGTAGGTGGAAGTGATTTCATGTCTGCTGCACAATATGATGCATGCATTATCAGACTTAAAACTTAAAAGTTACACAACTTGTTTTCAGAGTAAGAGGCACTATCAGCTTGGAAACTGTAATAAAAAAAAATACCATCCAGGACCAAGGAAACAGCAATATGTAAGCAGGGCAGAGTTAGACACATTTTATTTTCACATCTAGTGTTGAGCAGGTGCCTTAAACCTGCATTCTTTCTAATGATCAGCAGGGGGCGACTCCACTGTTTGCAAAAAGAAGTCTGATTGTATGAAAGTCAATGTGAAAAACTCTACTTCCCATTTGTTTTCTTTCCTCAGTTAACATTTTTCAAATTAGTTTATGGTCTAAATTGTTAGTTTCAAGTCTTCTTCAGTACAGCATTTCTTCTTGCTTTCATCTTAGAACTTTGACCGTGTGTTTTCAGTTCATGGAAGTGCATGGAAATGTCTTGTTCAGCATTTGGTTTTACTAAAAGACACTAAGGAGTCAGTTGTTAAGTTTGACTTACAGATACACTTTGCTTACCAAGCTAGCATTCGCAAATTACACAGCATCTTCCCCTGTGCTGTATCCATTCTGTGCATGCACTGATTCCCAAAAACAAGATTGTGCCTCAAACCTTAAGGCTTCATAACGGTTGTCCAGAAATCTTTGGGTGAAGTCTTGCTTGTCACTTTCTTTTGTACACTACTATTATTCACATACATATAACACAATACACATGAAACAACAGCTCACAGATGTCTGCTGGGCATTCTTCTGGCCAATTTGCAGACACTGGAAGGTGGCCAGGTGACGTCCACAGCTGTATAAGTTTCCAACAGGGTTTCAGGAACTGTAATGTCCTTTGTTTCACCTCAACTTGGGTAAATCCCTGAATAACTGACAGCACCATTCAACTAGGTCACTCTTTCTATACACCAATCTGACAGAACAGAGGACTCTGCAGAGAAAAGCAGCTGGCAGGATTACATTTCTCTGGAGATGTACCTTGTTCTAATTCATGTGACAAAATGACTGATTGATTGAAACTGATTGAAAAGAAATATTCCTCTCTAATCTATGCTGATTTTTGAATATGTTCAGTACAATTCTAACTGCCTTGATTATTGTCCCTATGATCACACAACTCATAACTTAGAATGCACATACACATATACACATACACATACTGGACAACAAGAAAATAACATGAGAGCCAGTGTGAGTCAGAAGACTAAGGAGACTGATAAAAGATATCGTATTCATGAGAATGGGATGGAAAAACAACCTAAATGTTATGGTATTTGGTGTTTCTTTCAGCACCTTTCAGCAGGATAAGGCTTTGTCCATGAGTTTGTAAACTATTAATACATTCTTGTAGTCTCCAAACAGTGAATATGGATGAGCACCTTCCATTCTAATGATGTAGAAAACTAACGAAGTACTCTCTCACAATAAGAGACAGGTAAAAGTCAAGTATGCTGTGATGCAAAGGCTTGAAATAGTGTCGCTGCCAAGAGCAATAAATCATACAATAGTATCCAATAACTGTCAACTTCAGCAACAGATGCATCACTAACAATGAAACTACATCAGTACACTTTTAAATAAGACACAATTAACATGTTATCCAGTGATGCAACCACCTCAGCAGCCATTTTTGAGGTATCGAACTCCAAAGTTAGCAAGTGTAGCTAACTCAACAGAACCTGAAGTGGTTGGCGGTTTGTAGCTAGTTAAAGTGTCTTTTTAGCTAAATGGCAAGAAGTTGATACATTTTTAGATTACATTAACATTAATTTATCTCATTTGTCTTTTGGAAACAAATGAACAATGATCAGTAGTGACCTAGCTATCAAAGATGAACATTAACTTGGCTAACAGTAGTCAAGCTAACATTACAAGTTTTAGGGCTAACAAGACTGAAAACATGTAAAATGACTGTCCTATTGGCAGTACTTTTTGGTCAACATACCCTCTAGCTTTATTGCGACCGTTCTTCTTTTAGGCCACTAGCGGGACATGCAGCGGCCAGTGGCTCCTATAAACTTAGCAGCATTTGTTAGTGAATCGATATGTCTTATGACAGAGATACACTCATCACTGGAGAAGGAAGTGCAGGGACTGGAGTAAGTGCAGCAGACCTTGAAATATCATTGCCCACGGCATTGCCTGACCAACCAGCCAGGCCAGCCACACCAAACGCTAAGTGCATTGTGACCGACTGGGAAGAGAGGCAGAATAAGAGCCAGACTGGCCTATAGCTTTGACCTGTTCCTGAAAAGTGTAGTGGATGAAATGGAGCAGACAGGTTCAGTAAAGGGCTCCATTGTGGCTCCACCGTGGCACCTGCATCAGGCTGTTGAACTTGGGAGACGGGCCCTGTTCTGTGGCGACAGAGTGCAGGATTTCGGTGAAAGGTGAGTCAGACTCTAAGTTTGCATCGGTGCTTTTAGGTGCTAAAAGTACTCAAAGTTGTTTGTTACAATGTTTTCCCTAATGTTGAATTTGTGTTGTCATGATGACGTTGTTGTTGTTGCTGCTATTTAAATTACTTCTGATGCAAATTCAAAAAACACACTACAAGCAGGCTCTTCTGGTTTTGTTTTTTATTGTTTGTCTTGTGTGGCCTAAAGACATACAGCTGCATTTCGTTGTGGAACCCTGTGATGTATAATGACAATGACTGAACCTTGACACCCCTCTTTCATTATTATCTTATGACAGCCAATCCTCCAGTGGTCTTCCCTAACGGCAACAGCTTTAATAGGTTGTGACACAACTGCAGCCTCTCCTGGATGTTACACCTGTCCGATTCCTAACACTGCCGACATACTTTTGAAATGACCGGTGAAATTAGGATAGATTACCTCATATGTGACACCGTTGTCGGTGCCTGCATCCCAGGGGATGAGGTCTGTCTCCAGCCTCTGGACCCAGCCACACTCCTTAGTACAGAGGTCCTCCCCTGACAGCCCCACATTCCAGTCTGGGCTTGGCCCGAGCATGGTGAGGAAGGACATCAGGTGACGAGTTCGGTCCACAGAAAACTCTGCTGATGGAGCTGCCCGCCTGGTGACAGAGGTGGGTAAAAAAAAGAAAATTAATAAACAAAGGGCGTATACAGATAATAAAATTTAATTTTAAATAGAATTTTAATGAGCTGGCCCTAGTAGGGTTTGAATGTAATCATCTTCAACAAAATATATGCAATGTCTCAAGACTCTGTTAAAGCTATTTTTAGGTAATTACTTGCCAAATGGGCACCGCAGATGTCAAGACCTCTGACCCGGGTCACACTCTGCTAATTGCTGGATAATTGAAGCTCCAAAATATCCAATTAGTGCCAGAAAATAGCTCATAATGACATATTCTCTCTGAATGTCTAAAATCTACCGAAAATTATAAAAGCTTCAAAGAAAATAATAGGGTGATTTGAAGTTTCTATGCTAAAAACAGTCTTTGGTATCTTAATTATCACATTTAAACCAAGACATAAGTGCAGAGACAACATTTTGGAACAACTTGACAACTTTGCATGCGAAATTGAAGAAAATTAGCTGCACAGTGAGTGTGTATGCGCATGCATGTGTGTGAATATTCTCATTAGTAAAAATAATAGTGGCACAATATATCGCAAATGACAGACAACGCTAGGAGGGGTAATTAAACAGATGTCTGGTGGAAGATACAGTACATTGGAGTGTGTGTGTGTGTGTGTGTGTGTGTGTGTGTTTCATGCAGGGCTGAGGGCTAGAATTGTGATAAGTTTGTAATTGCTCTTGAACTAATTCCAAAGAGTGCACAGGATGCCAGATTGTGTGTGTGACTACTCAGACAAGTCAGTCTGGCTTTTAAGAGATGCATAAAGGAATGAATCATAAAACAATTAAGAAAATGTTTTTTAATGCATACATTACAGTACAATATAATCTGCATCTCAACTGTATTAAATAGTTCATAGTGTGTGTCAGAAATGGAAAGTTTTTCTAACGATTACGTTCTTATCTGACTGCTTCCAATTCCAAAGGGAAGGTAATATTATTAAGTATTTCTGTAAGAAAGAAATACATTATGTCTTATATTGCTTTTCTTTGATCATGGAGCATGTCCTAAACTATGCAGATGTTACATCTGTAATAAAACATAATTTATGGATCACTGAGCAAGACTTCTATACACAGTTTCTGTGTTTACTTCAAACCAAACAGATTATGTTATGGATTAGAAAAAAAACAACCTAAAATAATCCTAGCTTGGAGGAAAGTTTTGGCAGCTTCTCTGCAGAAAAATATGACATATTGTTTTTGTGGGGCTCTAAAATATAAACTTATCATGAAAACAGAAAATCAGCCTTGTTTTAAGCTTAGCCACCAGAGCAAAACATTTTATAATACCAAGGTTATACAATTTCCTCAACCTACAGAGAAGTGTGTAATCCTTCGAGTTAAGACACAAGACAATAGGAGTTTTTTATCCAGTAGAAACAAACAGTATAATAGACTTTGTAAAGGACAGTTCTGCTGGAAACATAATGAGGAAGACCTCTGCCAAAGCCAGAGCTGCATTTATGCTGCTTGGATGGTCCTATTTCCTTTGTTGTGCTCATGAGTGGTGTCCTAATATGGAAACAACATGAACCCTATAAAGGTGTGTTGTATTGCTCAGCATGTATAAAACAACATCTTACGAAATGCATATCCAGTATTTGGATGGCAACGAACAACCAAGCAAACTCATCAGGTTAGCCATGACATCAGGAATCCATTATTCACATTATTCCGACACAGCATGAATGCAGCGTAAATGCCCTATCTCTCAATGCTAACGGAAGAGAAAAATAAATTGTGTAATTTGATTTGCATGATGTAAAAAAAAAACATCATACAAAATACGTAAGGCCCTAAAATTAAGCATATTGTCACACAGACACAGGATACACCGGGCAGACATTATGTGCCCACAAAGTGAAAAGCAGGTATAACACCAGCCTGAGCAACAGCTAACAACACCAGTTAACTGCCTATGATTTACTGCCTGTGTGCCTGTTGGAGGTGATGTGATATCATAAACAGGTTTTAATGCATGTCCCCAATCAACCAATCCAATAACAGCACTGACATTTTCAGTTGGACTCGAAAACATTCATGAAAACAATTTTACTGCAGAGAAGTAAATCAAACCTATTTCTTCTTTTTGATTTGGTCAGACAAAAGTCAAAACAAGCACAGAGGACACTCAGGATTTATTAAGTTTGTAGAAAAGATTAGAAGACAATTTCTGTTTAAGGTGGATGTTTATGGAATTTTATAACTCCAAACATATTTTTTCTTTATTTTAATTTTCAAATCATATCTCTCTGAAGCACCTTCTCTCTTTAGTGAAATTGACATTGAGTTATACTCACAGGTTGAGAGGCTGCCACGCGGGCCACTGAGCCTTCGTTTTAATGACAGTCAGTACTTCATCTCCCTGCGAAGAGAAAGAGACAGAGAGAAAGAGAGAGGGATACATGAAGCAATTTGTCACTAAATGGATGACTATAAAGGGAGAGAAAAGAGACATTGACAGAGAAAAGGCCAGAATTGACAAATTGACATGACTGAGGGTGAGTACTCTCATCCAAGGACAGCAAAGTGTGTTCCACTTTTCAAAGGCTTAAGAGCCTCTTATCAGTCCCTTATCAGGACAAAATGGCTCTGTGCTGTATGATAATAGCCGTCTGTTATTCTAGTGGGGAACTGCACTCTGCACAGCAGCACGCACCGCGCTCTATAGTCTCTCTGTAGCATTACGGCCACTTTATAGACTCCACAACACATTATCTGTCATAATGCTTTGGACCTAATTATTCAGCCAAAAGCAGGGAGACAAATGATGGATTTAGTGTGGCGCAGCAGTTGATTAGAACAAAATTGGAAAGTCCATATGTGCCCTTTCTGGTTTAATAAGAGCCTTTATTGTGTTTTTCTCCACTTCTCCATCTTTTTGTCTTTCACACACACTCATCTACAAACACACACAAACTCACACAACAGCTTCAGGTTGGGTGATGCTTTTTTCTGGTTGACTGAAGGTTCCACATTCACCTTGAAAGCTCCCCTCTTTCCCCGGGGCGGTTTGGGGAAAACAAGTGTGTGTGAGAATGTGTGTGTGTGTGTGTTAGTGGGTGTCTGCGTGTGTATGTTTTTTGCGGATGAAAACAAGTTTACAAGTCAGTGCCCATCCTTTTCTTCACAGCAGCCCGGGGCTCTGCAGCCTCTCTGGCCTCAGACCTCACTCCGCTCTCTCACAGACACACACAGATGGACACACATAGAGAGATATGGATATGGATACGGACAACCTGAGGGACCGGAACACTAGTTTTAGAAGGAATTTTGTCCACAATCCATGCCTGACAGAAAAATGATGCAAGGCATGGATATCATCGGGCAAGCTACAGTATGTCTTAAGAATATTAAGATTTTAAGTTTACTGGTTTTTCTCTATGAACACAAGATCTCCAACCTAAACCACAAAATACACATCACCCTCAATCAGTACTGCTACGTCAGCAAGATTGCAGTGGAGGACAATCTAAAACGTCCTAATTGCCGTTTTTGAGGGGAGATCAGTCTCCAACAGCTTTTTTCAAATAGATTTTGAATTGGATTTTTGGAATATACATGCTGTTCATTTAATGTTGTACATGAGTGAGTGACATGGCAACCTCTTCCATTAAAATAAGTCCAAATCACTTCAGCCATATTACTTAATATTGATATGGTAATTTGGTTGCAAGTGTTAAGTTAATTATTAATCAGAGTTCCAAATTGATAGTTTAGTAACTTTTACGAGACTCATTTAGGTGAATCTTTATACCCCATCTTGAGGTGACTTACAGTATCATTTATTATGTTTATACGATAATCATTAATAGTTCTGATAACCACCGAAACACAATTTTGAATTTGAGACCCACATAAGTGTTGCTAAGGTGATATTATAAGAATGCAGCTGCCTAGCATTCCTTTACATTTTCCAAAAGTCCAGTTAACTTCATCACACGCTGCATTGGCATCCTCTACGAAAAAAAATCTTCACCAGTTGTCAAAAGAAGTCCAATATCGATTCACTCCAGTATGATAGTTTCAATGTAATAACTCATATAAAAAAAAAAAGAAAGAAAGAAAAGAAAGAAATCTAATATCAGTTCTTTACGGTGTCCATCAGCAGCCAGGTGGGAGTGAGGGCAAAGGAAAGGTCAGTGGCAGCTTCACTTCAGTTATACTTTGTATTGTGAGAAAAACAATATTCATCAACACAACATCCCACACAACAACATTCAATAACTATGGTATGGATGTCAATACCCTGAGGTACAGGCTACTTATAGTCATTCTTCCAATATAAAAATCACAGTTACACTTTACTGTTGTTCTTGCTTTTCCAGCCTTGCTAGCTCAAATTCAAGAGAGCAGTAATTACACATTTCCCACTTTCTAGATAGATATTTTGAAGGATAAACATGATGAAGGTAATTCTCTCCATCACACCCTCTCCCATCTGCCATTACCAGAAACTCTCCACACTTTGGTTCAATTTAAGCTAAAAAAAAAAGGAAGAAAAAAAAGCCTCCTATGCCTGTGAAACAGTCCTCAGTTTCTAGCAGCCCTCAGCCGGCATCACATAATACAAAATGCTTCATGGAGGCCGGCAGGTGATGCAAATCTTCCTGTAATGGTCTTGCTTGTTTACGGTAATTATTGTAATGGCACAAAATGACTGTGATTTACCAATGTTTAAACGCACACTACATTTTCACCAATGTTTTCAAGGAGAAGGGAAAGAGTGGAACAGAAGAAAAGGGAGTCAGAGAAGAACGGGAAGGGATTTCATTGTGGAGGGGAAGAAGAAAAGAAATGACACAAAGTGAGAAAAGTGGTGTAGCTGAAAATAATGAGCATAGCAGGACGAGAGCAGAATGAAGACAACAAAATGAAGACAGAGGAAGAGAGCAGAAGAATGGGACTGAGGTTGACTGGGGCAGCAACAAGAGAAACAAACAGAGGAACAGAGAGTGGAAACCACAAGAATGCACTTAAAGAAGGAGAAATGAGAAAGGTTAAAAGAGCAGGGGAAGAAGATATGCACACAGACACAGTTGAAATAAGTGAATTCATTCACTCTGCAGTCCCATGATAACTTCCTTCACTCCCTCCCACACTTGCTCTTTTGTTCCATACTTCCTCGCTCCTTTCCATATAACTATAACTGTCTTTCATTCTTAATTAATTCCTATAACTTTTCTTCCTTCCTTTCTGTTTTTTCTCATTATCTTTATTTCCTTATAGCATTTAACTCCTCCTTTCATTTGATCCCTTTTCTCTCCTTTTTGCCCCTTGAACTGCATGTACAATATCCAATCTTAGCATCTTTCTTATTAAGACTAATGACTAATCTAAGTGCAGGAATGATTAGTTGATGAAGTTAAACTTAGAATGCACAACTTTACGTAGAATTGGTATTTCTGGCGTATTAGCACCACGATTGTTTCCAAGTGCCATTCAGTTCTACACTGCTGTTGTAAATATAGCATCTGTGGACACACATTTATGATCAGATTAATTATGATCAATAACTACTCGACAATTTTGGGATCATCAAGTAAGTGCAACAACACAAGATATAACACACCAGCTAATGTTACTTACAAGTTAAATAGCAATAAGGTCAGCTCAGCGCCTAGAACTACAGTACTATACCATAACCTTTATTTTGTTAACCACCTCAGTTTGATGTTTTAACATGTTTTTGTTTGTTGATTAGCTCTAAACAAAAATTACAGCTGAGACTTACTGAAGAGTCATTAGTTTTAAATGAGAACAACTAGGCATGAGGGTGGGCCTCAGTGAAACGTAAGGGGATCACCTGAGTGGGACAGTTCATAATTTAATGGCATTCCATCCAGTAGTTGTCCACACATTTCACTCAAAACCACAAATGTCGGCCTGGTGGAGGGGGATCACTGAAGTGAGGATGATTCATTCTCCTCATACATGAATTTTTAAAGTTATTATACCAGTCCATCTAATAGGTGAGATATTTTAGTCGGGCCTTAAGTCTGACGGACTGATATAC
>CAFUXE010000241.1:194509-228773 GCA_903364295.1 Serranus cabrilla
AGAATGAAAATAAATCAACTGCCATGAAAGCTCTTTTGAAAACTGAGGGTTTGATATAGAAGAAAAGTGGAAGCTTTGCCAGAGAGCCTTTTGAATTTGCGTTTGAAGCGGATCTGGAAATGGAGACGACGTTTTAGAGACTGCTATCCAGCAGACTGTAGCCACTCATCCAAGACACCTCAAAGGCTTTTGGACCAGGCGCTCGGGTTTAAAATCTGAAACATCATTATCATTGAGATCTTCCAGAGGGTGTGAGAAAAAAGAAGAGGAAGGAGGAAAAGATGGGGGGATGGATAGTTTTGTAAACCAGTGCAGTTTAGCACCTTGTCTTGTGTAATACGGGTCTTTTACCATCAGGTGGCTTGTCCCATCCCACATACTGTTGCTCCATTTTTCTGTCCTGCTCTGTGTTGTTGGAGCCTTCATCGACTCTGATGTCTTTTTACTTACATGCACTTGCTCAGGTCAGGTAAACCTCAAATGATTGGCACAATTATTCAGTCGTTTGGCAAAAGAAAGGTCCTGCTATTTTTTCCCACTGGTATGATTGTTGCCTTTGTTACCGGCTACATCTACTGTCGTTTTTCTTTAGCTGTAATTTGGGAAGTAGGCAAAGGTCATTGTGTGCTCAACTGAGAGCTGCTTCTTTGCCTCTGGCAACCGGAGTTATGATTTAGAAATTTCCTCCGGCAGTTTAATTTTGCGTTATATTGTAGTAGACCCAAAGAAACCTGTATGTGAAACAATACAAATGCTTATTTATCTTAGTACTGAGATTAATCAGGGGCCAAGCATAAAAGGGACCAACAGGCTCCACAGAGCAACACAAATGAACACCAGCTTTGAGTTAAATTTCCTCTGATCATTACTGAATTTCATGTATATATTCTAATTTCACAAACGCATTCGTCATTACTTTAGATGCACAAAAACTCAAAAGCTTTGTCTTGCCTTTAAGAAATGGATCTGTACATTTGTGATACACCTTATGTACTTGCATTAAGGTAGGTTTCTGAAGCACCTTTCCCGTGTGATCCAACTATTCATTTATCAATGCATGTACATATACATTTACAAAGATTAGCTGGTTAACAAACTGTTATCATGCAAAGTTGATTTCAATTGGTAGTACTTGAATTAACTGTTCACCACAGACTCTAAAGCATCTGAAAATCCCGTATAGCAAAGTTCTCCAGTCTAACACATCTGCTTACGTGTCGTTCAAACCCTGGACACCAAGTTACTGCAGCTGACCTGCTGGTGTGGGACAGAAAACTAGCAACAGACAGCTCATAGCTATGACTTTAAAGCAACTTTAGAGAGTCTCCAATTAATGTTGCGAAAATAATTTCAACTCAAAACTTTCAAGAAAGAAAAAGAGCAATTTATGTAAGCAACATGTGTCAGCCAGAAAAACATTGTGGATGGAGGAAGTTAAGGCGGGTAAGGTCACAAAGTTGGAAAAAGAAAAGAACAGCAAAGAAAAACAAAAAACGTACAAGTAAGTATGGGTGTCAGAGAGAAAGGCCATGCAGTGATGTGGCAGAAGGAAAAGGGGTCAGGGGGGAGTATGTGAAGTAGAGTTTTGTGGAGAGGAGAGCAGGGAAAAGGGAGAGGAGGGAGGTCAGAGTGGGAATGAAAGTCCAGTAATTGCTTTGACCTTGAGCTGAGCCGAGGTGTAACTCAGTCAAAGCCAGTGATGAATTCCATGCCCTCGGCCCTGTCGCGGGAATAAAGTCACTGCTCACAGGGATTTTTGTTTACGACCACTTGGAAAAAACATAGAGGGAGGACAAGACTGGCTGAAAGAGAGTCTGGGCGGCAGGTTTCACAGCCGCCCCGGGAAACTGTTAAATGGAAATGGTGCACTGGTGGGGATGCTTAAAGGCCAGAGAAACAAGAGAGGCTGCAGTAGAAGTATTGTAACAGTTGGGGCAGATGGACTGTTGGACCTGTCAGACTGATGGTGTTTATGACCACTGATACACTGAACACAGGAAAAGGACTGGGAATGAGGGAAGCCATCACACTGCTTCTCTTTGTGCTCTATCTGTTGCAGCAGCGCAGAGTTTTCCGGCAAAGAATGCATTAACAGGTTTTTCCTGCTCATTAAACTTTCATAAGGCTCATAGCAGCTACAGGGAAATATGTCATATTCTGAAATGGCTTGCACCATGTAACCCACTGTATGAAAAATGATCGTTTATGAGCCGTGCTTCTTTTTATGCTGTTTTGGGCAACTAAAACATCACGTCACATGACTTCAGGGGTGGAAGAGGAAGTATGGGTCCTAATATCTAATTTAATTATTTACTGAAATATCAATGTTTTATTAGTGTTTGCTCACAAATTAAGTCAAAACTATAATTACCAAAAAATACGTTTCAGCTGCTCTACATGTCTGTAATACATTTTCTGGTGTTCTCCGCTGGGTATAATTTTTGGTAGTGACTCACAGGGTGAGTATGAGTGTATATTAATTGGCATAATGTATGGGTATACTAGAAAACAAATTATAGCAGAGACAGTTTGGAGGCTAAGGTAGCCCACTTTCTATTGAGTCTATTGGTTCAATGGAATGAATAAAAGTGAGCACAGATTATGACTAAATCTTTTGTCCCAGAGTTACCAAAGTAAATAATAGATTCATTTTTTACTTCGACGCCATCTGAAAATTCAGACATTTCTTAATTTTTTATTTGTTTTGTGGGACAAATCAGTAAAAAAACTTTGTTGAAGACCTGTCTCTTTCTCAGCAACTCACTGTCTTGTTTACCCACATCCTAGCTAACTTTTTTAATGCTAAATGTATATATCTAATGTGAGCAGAAGAAAATATAAATAAATTATTGTTCATTTATAATATTTCCAAAGGATGGCGGGAGAGGCAACCACGCCCATTTAGGACACAGGAAGTATACCATTTCATTACACTGGTGAAGCTTGTAGTGAGCCATCCGTGTCATATTACTTCAGTTCAAAGACTACACAGTTAGCTAGTTGGGGGGTGATGTTGTTAGCTGTCACTAATTCCAATCTGGTATTTAAGCACTGCCTATACTACTAGTACATGCCTATGTAACTAGTTGGTTGATAGCTAACACATGGAGACTCACTAATGCACACTTTATATCAAGCAGGCTGGACTACTGTAATGCTGTCCTATATGGTCAAAGTCAATAATCAGCTACAGCTGCTTTAGGACTCATTGCAACTTTTAAAAATAATTGGTGGCCTGTGAGGTTCCTCATTGATTTTCAAATTATTTTACTCTTTCACAAGTATGTTAGTTATTCCACAGTACAGGACAAAAACCGTTGGTTTTTAACCCTAAATTTCACCATAATGCTGTATGCAAATGAGTAGGCACATTTCCAATGTATAGTAGTTCACTTTAATTATTTTCAGGTCACCTATATTATCCTCATTGTATATACACATAATTTGGTCCAGTTTTATTCAGTTCAATACACTAATGTGGCTGTCCTCTGAGCTTCTGTTGAGCTCTGGGGACTTTTATTTTGACTGATTTTTTTTATTTTGCCTGACTAGGACTGTTACTTTCTACATCGATGTTTGAATGGTTCCTGTGGCTGAAAGTATGCAGATGTAGTTAGGGGTCAAAAATGTATAATAAAGACAAAAGAATTTTAATGCTGCTGTATCAGAATTGACATTATGTGACTCCTGCATCCTAACCTTATCATCAGGCGCTTTGTCAAAATCAAGCATTTTTATTTGTATTTAATATTCTGATGTTATGAGTTATAGACAGTAAAACCCCTGAATTCCCTGCAATTGTGTGCTGAGAAACATTTTTCTGAGACTATTTAATTATTTTCCCAGAAAGTGGTGAACCTCACCACATCCTACAGCTGAGCCTTTTGAGGATGCCATTTCATAAATTAAAAGTGTTGGTGATTCAAAACTAGAAACATGAAGTTAGTAGAAACAAATATCTTGTCTTTGTACAGTTTTGGATATCTGTCATAAAACGATTAGCAGATAACCACATTGGTTTATGCATGTTTTTTTAAACGTGTCCCATCTTTCTTATTATTGTAGTGGTAACAAGTTAACTAACTAACCAAGACTCCAGCAGGTTGCATCCACCCTGTTGGATAAATGTAGTGGGGTAAAAAGTAACACTTTTCCCTTTGACAAGTAGTGAAGAAGTACATAAAGTAGCAATGAAATGGAGTGGAAACGTCAGTCCTCCAGTAAAGTTAAAGTAGATCTCAGCCTGGTTATTTAAGCACTCTTACGAGTCTTAAAAGCACTCCTGCAGGTTATTAAGCACTTCACAATCTGTGCACTGACCCCCCACTGATAATATTAACACCTTTGCATTTCTAGAAAGAGCCATAGAAAAAGCCTGATTAAAACGACAGATTTATAGTTACACTGTACTCTCACAGTGCAACTTGAGTTACAACTTGTGCTTGAGTTCTGTGGTTCTCCAACTGCACGTCTCCCTCGGGAACCCACGGTAATTATCTTGTCACAGGGCTAGATTGGTGTGTTGAACACCACTGACAACAGCGAGGCTGATTGGCGCAAAATATAACTGGGTGCAGTTCCGCTAATGAAGAGGGATGTGAACTGGTGTCAAGCTGCTGTCACGCAGTAAATGCCATCCCACATGTCGGCGCTGACACAGGCACTGAGGTTGAGATGGAGGGCCCTGATTACACCTTATCATCCAATATCCGGCTGAGAGGTGTTAAACAACGATGGAGAGACAAGGAGAATGTGGAGCAAGCCAAAGAGGAATGAAGGGTGAAAAAAGGACAGCAGGGACAAAGGACATCACGGAGACACAATGGCAAAATACTTGTGTGTGTGGAAGAGGAGGGTGAAAAAGGAGGAAAATTCATTGTGTGTGTACGCAGACTAAATACGGTGCAGGCAAGCAGATACCACTAATGCCAAGTCCAGGTCTGTTTGTTTAATGGCTTCTGCATCACGGTATGGTGCTTGCAACAGTGATATTTGAGGTAGATTTCTGGTTTTGCCAGTTAGACTTACATGCAAGTGTAAAGCTGTTTGTATTTTGTGAACCACAGCTGAAGTGGCATTTGTTATTAAAACACATTTCGGAAAAGTACAAGGTAGCCTACATCAGCAACCTGAGCTGATGGTATCGCAGCGCAAAATCAAACTTGATCCCAAAAAGTTTAGGACAGAACGCAATGATTTGCAAATACATTCAGTTGAATACAGTACAAAGACAAGATAGATAATGCTCAAACTGAGAAATGTTAAGTCTTTTGTTAATATATACAATACTGAATTTGATGCATTCTCTCACAATGTCTCCATTGTTTTTTAAATGTGGGTTGTACAGTGTACATTTAGAGCTGTCAAAGTATATCTGGTGGCCCAATTTTGCAGTTTTATATTTAAGTTTTTCTTTCCATCCATGAGTGTGATGGTATCCTCGATCTCATCAGAAGACAAGGATAAATGCAATTTGCCAATGTGATTGACATGATATTATATAGGTTTACTGAAGTGTCTATCACACCGTGTACAATTTAATGCTGAGCTGAAGCCAACAACATTATGAATAAAAAATTTAATAAAATTGACAAATGCGTGACTCTCTGCTTCTTCTTCTGTTCATTGGCAATTGCCAAACTAGTTTAGAGTCTCAGCACCAAGTGGACTGGAGTTGCTTCACTCAATTCAGTCTCATTATGTTCCACTCAGGAGCAGCTACTGAGTCAAGTGCGACACCTAGTGGTAACATTTGTTGTACCAATCTGCTCCAGTGTTTGGTTTGGTATCCAACCAGTATTAAGTTGTCATCCATCACTGGTGCAATTATCTATCCACTCTAGGGGAGGAAATCTAAATATGTTCTGTCACTTTGAACAACTATTTAATAGATTAATTGATGGATTACCACAAACTTGTCAAAAGTCTTAATAATTCTGGCCCTTAGTCTGGTTGGCTTGTGAGTTGTACACAACTTGTAAGTTCTTGAATGCAGTAAACACACTGACACTAAAACTTGTACAATTCTGAAAGCAGAAGCAGTAGGTGAGTGTGTCCACGAGGGCAATGAACAAGCCTTTAAGAACCTTTGACAAGTTCTGCTGAGCAGCCCACACACACAGCAGCAACTGAAGCAAAGTGCAGAACTTCATAATCCTTACTCCGAACCAAGGAGAGAACGAGGTGGAATAGGTTGAAATACTGTTAATGTAAACTTGCAGGGTGAGTTTGAAAAAAGTAAATGAGCCAGGGAAAAGAAAGCAAGGGAGGATTGGAGCGAGGGCAGATTGAGAAAAAAAAACTTTCGGGAAGAAAGGAGG
The DNA here is from genome assembly GCA_903364295.1 of Serranus cabrilla. NCBI lineage: Eukaryota > Metazoa > Chordata > Actinopteri > Perciformes > Serranidae > Serranus > Serranus cabrilla. The sequence continues at coordinate 200,830 of CAFUXE010000241.1, forward strand.
GAGTGAAAAACAACGGTGCAGTAAGTACGCAAGGAGCAGAGGTGTTAATATCAGGGGGAAGTATGGAAAACAGCATTTAATTACATTACATTAAATTAAAGAAAGAAGGTGTGTAGGTGACAAACAATGCTCTGTTCACCATATGTGGTGCTGCTCATGTGTTGGGGATTAAAGCTTCGGTCCACATGAAAGAAGAAGCCTCATTATAAAGCTCCCAACATATTGTTACCTACTAGGCATGTGAGTCTAACAAGCTACTGTACGAGCCCTATTTGCTGTCAGTCATCTGTGTATTTCTGTAACTAACGAACTCTAGGAGAAGTGATCTTACCATCTCCGTCTCTGTGCATGCAGACGCCCAAACACACCTCTTTTGATCACAACTTAATCTTTCCTCTCCACTCTAATGAGATACAATGGAAAATAATAATTAGGTGAAAATCTATGGTGGGAAGTGCGGTAATAGCTTCAAAAAAAAAAAATCATTATTTCAAAACTGGAAGACAGACTCGGATCTCGCCCGAGGGCAGCAGCTTGGGAGATAATTGGGGATTCATGATGTGATTGTGATTATTGATGAGAGAGGAGAGGGGATGGTTGGCCGCTGTTAATCCTGACCTGCCTCCAACAGAGCCGCCGCTGACACAAACAACAGGTGTGGACTTGCATCTTAGTGTTCATCCGGCGCTTTTAATGAATACAAATTCCCAATTAGGAGAGGATGGAGGCACAAATGCACACACACACACACACACAGGCTGCAGATGCAAACATATAAAGTGGCAGCTGGAGAAGTGCAATAGTGCTCCCTGTGGAAACACTAAGCGATGTGTTGGATTAACAAAGAGGGAGTGAAGGTATGCAATCATTTCTCTGCACCTTCCAATAAGATCGATGGCCATCATGCATGAATGTTTTCTTATTTTCCTCCTATTTTGCTCTCACGCAACGCAAAGGTCCTACATTGGATTCATTAAACCTGCACTACTAAATCCGTTCTCACACACCTGAGTGTGTTGATGAATTGCATTTGATCTTAAATTGGATGTGCATGCACATTTGCATATGGAAATGCCCAAATAAACTCGTAGCAGATTTATTGTGTGTAAACCACAAACCAACAAGCCACTAACGTTTACAGGCAACATCACAGATCTCTTTCAGACATGTTTTAAAGTAGGTAAAAATATTCTGCTATAATTTATATTTTGGTTAAATATGGTTTTCCTGCATAAAAAGTAAAGAAAAAGTTGACAAGGGGCTGGATCTACTCTTCCTTACTCCCTTTCATGCTAGGTTGACCAATTAAAGAGTAGTGCGATACAACAATGGAGCTCTGCAGCTCATGGTCTGCAAATTATGGTTGAGGTGTCGATGCCTGACATCAGAGAGCATTCAGACTCGGATGAGGAGTCTGTTTTGCACCAGAAATGGCGACTAGCAAGACACACAAGGATCTTCAATGTGGTTCCAATCTTTTATGTTGTTTATTATCTGGTTAGCTTGTAACTGGCAGTGGCTGACACAGCATTTGTGCTTGTGAAACATACAATTACATCTGCGACACAATGGGTTTTCACTCCAACAAGATCTCCAACCTAAACGACAGAATAGACCACCCATAACAACACGTATGAGCATTTGTCAAAAGCAGCACACGGTACAGCTCACATGTCATTAAACATACATGTATGGTTCGCGGTTGTAAAAAAGGCTGCATTTTTTTGTGAATTTAGGCTACAAAACCACTGACCTAGGTTTAGGGCAAAATACTTCCTGGTCAATTGTTATAAAAGACAGTTTAAAAAGTATATAGATGTACATAAATGTCCGAAGTGAAGTTGTTACGAGGGTGACGTGAGCCACGAACGTCTAAATCTAAAAAGTCAGTCACATGGTACTAAAATCCTGTTCTTCTGGGTAAACATTTGCCGTTTGTTCGACCCATTCGATACCTCTCCCTCCTGCCACAAAATGTACATTTACGAAATGTAAATATCCAATGATTTTGCTGCTTGTACAAACGCCCTATATTGAGTTTTTTTGACAGGAGACCAGTCTGTTCACTCTGTACTTACAGGTCCACTCTTCTCTACAGGTTTCAGTTTTTTTTGTATGGATTTTATTGGCTTTTCAAAGTAGTGATGTACCTAATCTAGCTTGCCCATCAGTATAGTCTAAGTGGGACATTTTAGGGGACATAAACACATAAAAGAAAACACTGATTTGGAGTGCTGGGAAGCTTTTAACTCAAAAGAAAATGCTCCCAGAAGACGAGACTCTTAAGCAGATGTCTAGTACAGACCTGGTTCATTTCAGTGTAACAAAGTCATCAGCTTACATTGAAAAGGGAAATGAGTCGCTGTCGGGTTTCGATGAAACCATCACCCTATGTGTTTTGGTGGTGGTGTGTGGACTGGGTGATCAATATGGTGCAAAACACAGCAGATGATTGATGATGATGATGATGATGATTTTATCTTATTACTGATAGTGCTTCAGTTTTATCACATAAATACAGTTGGTAACTTTTATATAAATATGTTTAATTCATATCTGTTGAAACTCATTATATCCTGACAGTTTACATGAGACAAATGTCTGTTAAAATATTAATTTTCCTCCTCCCACTCATACTGCTCGTGCTTCTAATTGCATTTGTAACTGAGTGGTTGCAAACACAGCTGTCAATCATGTTAACGTCTGCTGGTGAACTGCGGTCAACGTGTAAAAAGAAGCAGCACTGATCAAAGATGTATCCGGATTCTGTTACTGCATTGGCAATTTCTCACATCAAATGTTTTCAGAAACATATTTTAGTGACTGTTTATGAGAAAATGAGAGTTTGTGACCCGAATTGCCATCATTTTGACAATAGTGGAGCAAACGTTTTTAGCAGGGAGGATGGACGGCAGCATCAGGAGGCATCATTCTACTTCCATATCTGGCTTCTTCTTCTTCTTCTTCTTCTTTTTTTTGTGTGCCTTTTTCAGATTTTGGTTACTTCAGGTTTAAAAGATGTACTTATGTTGAAAAGTAATGCCAAGGGAAATTTGGTAGAACCACTTATCCTGTGGTAAGCATTTGAAAGTTTTTTTCATTATGGTTATGCATATTTCACAGCATTGAACATTTGCGTGATTCAGCTATTTAGTACACTGATTGAGAAAGTGATCAGACAAGAGTGAAGAATTCACCACCGAAGCTATCATTAAAAATCTTAACTTAAGGTCCACCAATTTGGGGGGGGGTGACAGTCCACTTACTAAATAAGGCCCTAACCACCTTGCAAAGAACCATAACTAACTAAAACTCATGTCAAACTGGATTGTGGTCACTTCATCTTCACATGAGCAACTTTTCAAATATTCAGTGTCTTTTGTTCTCTTATTCTTTCATCTTCAATTTTTTTCATTTTCTCTTTTCAGCCAGGCTTAAGCAAAATCCCCTTACCACCTCCCTCAAAAAAAGACCCTGACAGAGAAGTCAAATGACCAAACAAAATAAAATGAAGTAAGACATTGCCAAGGACAAGACAAGCCCCACGGTGCCAGCCAGCCTAACAAACTGTCTCGCTACAGCTTCAATCTCTCCCATTGATTTGCTGACAGGGGATCTTTAGCCTCGAGTAAAAACGATCCATTGTGGACAACACTTTGTGTCAGCGCCATGCATTTTCAAATACCTTATTAAACATTTACGAGTGGGCAAGAGTTATTACAACCACACTTCTATTAATCTAATTCATCACTTATACATCACTGGTTTATCCATTTGGCTCTGCCGTCACATCATCTTTACAGGCAGACTTGAAAAAAGTCAGTTTAAAGGATCACTGGCATCACAAAATTCAAAGAAGAACATCATGGCTGATAATATTTGATAATTCAACAGACCACTGAAGTGTCACGTAAGGCATTAAGGAATTAAAATGTGGGCAAATTATGGAAGAAAAGGCCATTAAGGCCAGCAGTCTGTTCCCGAGTGAAGAGGAAAAGACACAGCGCTGACAGTAAAAGCCAAATATCCTCAGTGCATCTGAGCGTTGAGATTAAATGAAGTCCCACTACAAAGCGGAGCAGCAAGTCTTTCAACATTAGATGAAAGACAGACAGAGGCACGACATGCACTGTGAGAGATGTTGTCATGCCGTCTAACACCAGACTGTAATTGAGCTGTAAACCAACAAGCTGCTGAAAAATTCCTATTTGGATTACTTTTCAATATATATTTGTCCCAGGTAGTCGTAGGATTCTGCTCTGAAAGACCTGCAGGAGCTCCATGTGGCAGTAAAAGGAAACGGATAACTAAAACATTTGAGTTTCTGTACACAGTCATCTGAGTGTTGATGTCCATAAACGGCACATTAAAGTTTCGCCGATGTGTGCTGCTTTATTCCAAAGGGGATGAAGGAGTGCATTATCTCATACCGGTGAGTCCAGCTGTCACTGAGCTGCTCACTGCTGTTCACCAAAGTTTGCTTTTGACTTTTTAAGTTTGGATTATTTCTTCTTTTTCAGAATTCTGTTTGGGTAAACGGCATGATTCAACCCGTTCAAAAAAACCAAGAGTCTACATCAGCATGCTGAACACAAAGTACAGCTCAAGCTGATGGAATGTCATTAGTTTTGCAGATATTTAGTCATAAACCAGAGAATTGGATGACTTAAACTTTCGACCTGATGCTGCTGGAGCATTGGCACCGTGATGATCTGCTTATATGGATCAAAAAGCTCGGGACAGAATCATTGATCATCATCATCAGATGATGCCTGGAGCTCCGCGGTCACCCAGGGGTTACCGTCTGCATGTACTGCCCCGCTGCAGGGACACAGCACTGGCTATTTGGTGAGGAGAAAGGCAGAAGAATTGGCAGTGAGCCAGTAAATGTCAGAAACCAGCTTCTCTTGGCACTATTCTTTAAAAAGGCAGTAAATACAATAACAGCGCATAGTAATCCAAAAATCCCAAATCCTGAACTATCCCTTCAAGACTTGGCTCAGGTCTGTTGCCCGTATTTTACAAAGAAGTGCATCCAGTGGTTATCAGTCAGCCTATTAACACACCTACACATTTGCTGTATTCAGTCATTTAAAGGGAAGAATTAAATCAAAAGAAAAGTCACACTTTTCTGCCTCTAATCAATCGTCATGGGTTTGCTTCCTCAGTCTTGCTCTTAAGGTCATTTCAGAAATAAAGACATTTGCAGTAACAGCATTTTCTTGACTTAGTTTTTCATTTGGGTCAAAAAACTGTGTTTTAAATGTGTTCGGCTTGAGAGGCCATTAGAGGAGTGTTGGAAAACAACAACATGCATATTTTAGACCAAGTGCTGCTGAGAAACTGTTGCTGTCATTTGCTCGTAGCTGGCAGAAGTTAGTATTCCTAACCTGTGTTCACCGTGAACGATATGGATTATTCCTTACAGCACAAATAACGTCTGCCTTTTGAATATGCCCACCAACCACAGGTAATGTTAGAAGCCAAACCTGTGGTGAACATGATCAGATTAATTGTGGGGCAGTTCTCCGGGAAAAAATAGTCTGACTGCAAGCTTGTCAGAGAAAATGCTTTCATACTTCCAGGTCAAGAACGGGCTTTCAGGATCTCAAGCATCTTTGCGAGAGGATTAGCAAACATGATGGCAGCATGCAGTGGTAAAATTGGGCTTTTTCTGCAGAGCAAACATAGCCACCCAAATTGATAAGTCGTACACACAGGGAATGAAGCAGAATAACAGAAGTATGCACCCCACCCACCTGACCATGTGGAGCACAAATAAAGCTACAAAACATAAACTTAAAATTCATTATTTAACACAAAACACCTGCTGGTGTTGGGAAACAGAAGGAAGCACTCTTATTTCCAAACTTACATGAACTTCAGCTGACTCTCAAACTGCTCTGAAATAAGTGCACATTTTCCACTCAAGTTGAAACATTCTACACTTGCATGAACGTTTCTTCACCTCAATTTTTGCAACCTTGACTGGACACATGTCTGTTCCCATCCACTTGCATTTTTCCATTAACTGCATATGCATTCGTGCTGCCTATAAAAAAAAAAAATCCCCGCTAATGCTTTCTTCACAGTGACAGGGCAGAAGGTAATAAAATATCAGAGATGCAGTCATTACTTGGTACTAGAAAGCTGAGCTGCAGAGCACAAATAAAATGAAATAATCTTTCCGAGTAGGGAGGATGTATCTGGGCTGTCATTTTCTTCATCCTCCGCTTCATTCATCCGGTTGTCTCCCCCCTGAAACTCTCAGCCAATTAGAGTTAGTTGTGAGACTCTGTCCGTCTGTCAGCGGCCGAAAGCTTTCCAAAAAATCCCTCAGGACCCACTCTGTGTGTCTGTGTGTGTATATGTGTGTCCCATTGTCATCGGCTGCTCCCTGACTTAGCTACCTCTCACTCTTTCACAGCGAGAACTCAAGATAGCACTACATAATACTACTCCCACGTGTGCACAAATCACAAAGATGCACACTGAGGAAAAAGACACACACTCAGACGCACACACACAAAGCCAGTGGCGGGCTGAGCTGTCTCTCATTTTTCCACCCACCTCTCGCTCTCGGAGACAAGTGAAGTTAAGTCCAAATATAGTGCGGCTGACAGCAGCCTTCATTGCAACCTGCTGTATGACCAGCCTGACAAACACTGTCAAATCACTCCCAGGCCCAATGAAGAACAGCACAGACACGCATGGCTGTGAAATGTATCAAATAAAAATGTGTGAACTATGTAAACAAGCAAAGCAACATTTCCCATGCAGCAGCAGAATTGGGGTTAAAAGGGTAATATATTCTACTTGTTTTTTTTTCCCGGAGATGGTATGTATCTGATTAAAAATCAGAAGCCTGGAGGCAGGGAGAAGTGCGAGGCGTCAAGTTCATGTAAGGCTGCAGCAGGAATTCATCAAGACACCTCCGACAAATAGATATCAAGATGGGAGGGACGCAATAAAAATAAAATGATTCCCCATCAGGAAAACGCTGTTGGCATCAGTGTCATTATTTATGAAGGCTTGACAAGCTGCCTATCACCTCTTACTTCCCGAAGGGACAATGCGATATGACACAGATGCTGTGGTGCTTGTAGTTCAACTACACACATATTTCAATTGTAATTCAAGTAGTTAAATTACTTTTTTAGCATTTTTTTGTGTCGTTTACTACTGAAAGTATTTGGGGCCAAAAAGGATAATCATTTTCACGTCTATTTTACCATTGATTCTTATATGAATCCCCACTTGAACTCCCCAACTCCCCTAAAGTGTGTCCTTTCACACACTTTACACCAGCGCTCAAGTTGGAAGTTTTGACTGTTGTTTTTCATGTTTTTTTTAATCTGTTCTTCTTTTATGCTTCTTACTGTAACTTGTCCCTCCTACAGGCCCATGCCCATATGTTTCCGTTAACTTATTTATTGAGCTCATTTATTCGTCGTCTGTGGCCTAGGTCTAAGGCACAAAACGTCCTGGTAAGGCGTTATAAAAGACCGCTTATAAAGTAAATAAATGTATGTAAATGCCGGAAGTGAAGTAGTTATGAGGGTGATGTGACTACCGTAAGCAATGTAAAAAACACAGGTTAAGTTAAAAACTTAAGTTATGTAAAAAAAACTCACAAAGCGTGAGCCATGGAAATTACGTAAAAATGGAAGTAACAATAAACATTTGCTGGCATAACGCACAAATGGAACAGCCTTCAGAGTGTACAGGTGTGCGGCATATATACATATATATAATTTATTACATAAATAATAATAAAAATAATAATGAAATAAATAACGGATATTGGCGCTGTTGTCTGTCGCAGTCTAATTACAGCGCTCCTGTTTCGTTACTATATTATTATCACACTGAACAAATATTGATTTTACAGTGAAAATATTTACATTTAAATGGACGTTGTGCCACCGGCGTCCCCACTTCTGCACTCGCCATTTTTAAATCTCCCAGTCGACCGGTGTACGCAAAGCTTTATGGGTATGCCGGGCGCACGGAGGATACACACAAGCATCCTTGGAATTTCGGTAAAAGAAGGACTCCTCCGGAGGATCCTGGACATTGGAACAGTCCTTGAGCAAATATCGATGACATAGTGTCCTTCAAATTCAGCCGTTTGAGGATCCTTCCTTGACTTTGGAACGCAGCAATTGTTTACTTTTGTTTTCACACAGGACCAGAACCCCAGTCTGCATTTGTTCGAGTGTGGCATCCGTCACTTAAACTCCACATCGCCGTCAATCACAACTGCTCTGTCAGCCAGATGGCGGCAGAGGACAGTCTAAAACGTAAATATGAGTCGTATTCTGCTGCCTGTACAAACAACCTACATTGTCATCATCAAAAAATAAGATCTGACTAAAAACTAAAATGAATTAAATCATGTGCCACAATCAATACTGTGTAGATGTGTATATTCTTAAATGTTATTTTAAAAAACTTTATAAACTTATAAACAACTTTATTGCTTTATATAAAATAGCTTGTATTTCATGCAGCCATTTAGCACGGTGAAAAGATTTACGGAGCAGCAGGAGAAAAAGAAAGGACTTGGACTCCGGGTGTGAGAGAAGGAGCTGCAGCGTCTGGAGCTGACGACTTCTCCCCTTCACTGCACGCCGACCAACAGTGATGCTGGCTAACTACCAAACCAACGGAGAGAACGTTTCCCCGCCGAGGCATTTTGAGCGGCGCTACAAAAACATTTCTCTCGCTGGAGTGTAGACGCTGTGACGGCTTGACAAAACATCTCGGAGAGCAGCGACAGTTTGTGAACACGCACACAGAGATACACTAAGAGAAAGAGAAAGTAAATCGCTTAGCATTGCTTCCTTTCGTTCTTAATCTGACAGGTGTCAGCCATGTGAAAGGAATGGGAGGAAGACTTGTGGCGCCTGTGTTTTCTTTCTGGAGAAGAGGCAATAAAGATGTAAGGAGTGGTTTGTGTGTGTTTGTGTGTGTGTGTGTTTGCCTGTCCGCCTCTCTGTCCATCTGTGGCGTGTCTGCAGCAATTTCCTGTGAAGTGTTTTGAGCAGAAAGATGGAAGTGAAGGATAGCTCTCCTGCTCTCCTTCTCCTATCCCGCCTTATCTCCTTCCTCTCACCCTCCACCCTTCACTGACAATCTGTCTGAAATCAAGGCTTTCCAAACAGAGCAAAGAGAAAATAGGAAGAGAGAGAGAGAGAGAATATGAGAGGAAGGCAGATGAGACCGTCAAGAAAAGAGGAGAACTCATACACTCACGAGAGCATAGGCAAAGAGAGACATTCCAGGTATGCGTGAAGTGATGTCAATCAGTTAGTCAGTGAGGTGTTTGGAGAAAACGCAGGGACGGAAGAGGAAGGAAGGACAAGAAGCATGCAGGCAAAGAAAGAAAGACAGTTTGATAGGTGAAAAATGAATTGAAAGAAAGTTGCCAGCATTGTTAGCAAAAGTTACTGGTTCTTGGAAGAAAAAAGTATCAGATTTATGGACAAAAATCATACAAGAGGAAGGAAAAATGAAAGAAAGGTAATGAATCGAAGGAAGCAGGAGAATAACACAAGTAAAGAAGAAAGGAAAGAGGAAGGAGAGAAGAGTGGAAGAAAGAAGGAGGAAATAAATACATTGGGAAACAAACTAGGAAGCAAGATGAGAAAAAGTAATACAGGAAAAAAGTTACCAAGGGAGAAAACGTAATTTCATTTTTTTTGTCAGGGTCATCAGGGTCTCAAGACTCCAGATTAGAAGCATGGAAAAGGGAATTGAATGAGAATATTCATGTGAATGGTTCCTTGTGAAAGTGGTCAATGTGCAAACAATAAAAAATATTCCTGACATGTGGAAAGCAGTGAGCTCAAAGATACTGTATTCCACTGTATGTGGAATATCAATATTTCACAAGCAGCTATGACATTTATACGACATCTATATCCTCAAGATGCTCGTTTGAAGAGAAAGGAGTAAACATTCATGTGGGAACTCTGCAACAAGTACAGGTAGTGGCTTGGAAGAATGGCAAGAAATATGGCACTGTTTTTTTAGCCTATCTGGATGTTGTCACACAATTTAATGGGTGTTTATCAGCCCATTCAACAGCCAGCTCCACCTTCTAGTAGGTCCTGTAAGTTGTTCTCATTCCATTCAATGGCTGTCTCTATTATTACATTTCACTGTCAGCTTCATCAGATTAGGCACTGATTAAGGAAGTAGTTTCATTCGGTTTATGCTACAAAATTTCTTCTTTAAGGTTAGAGCAATAAAGTTCCGGGTTAGGGGTTATTAAGATGAGTTTATAAAGTAAAATAAATACATGTAAATGCCCTAAGAGAAGTTAATATGAGGGAGATGTTAATACCTGAAGTGACATTGTTACTTTTGTTAAAAACAACATTTTTTACGCTTGGTTTCACACGTGACACGAATGCACACAACTTTTCTTGTGTTATACCAGGTTCCCTTACTTCTTCCTTTGCCTTCACACTAAAAGTCACTTCAGCCTTGGCATTGTTCATAACTACTTTGGCCACTAGAGGGCGCTGGCAACAACTGTTAAAAAAAAGTTAAAATAGCAGCCGATTAAAAAGCTGAGAACAACCTGCTGGACCTACTAGTTGTCACACATACTTTTGGGATAATAACTGCTGATAAACGCCCATTCATTAAGTAAATGAGTGCACTTGGGTTACGATGTAAAAAAGTTAATAAAATACTGATATTCATCTCATCTCATCTCGTCTTTGGAGAAGTAGGTTGAAGTGAAGCAGCCTTGGACCACTTACCAATAGGAAACCCTCCCCTGCCATGACCACTCTCTCCACACACGGAGAAGGTCACAGTGACACATTTCACATTTCTAACAGTCAAACTTTTTGTCAGACTGAGACTTTGTAATGGAAAGAAGAGTCGCTTTGTGCAGAGGAAATATCAGCTGCAGCTGTTCCCCAGAGAGGCCTGATAGGCACTCGCCCAGGGCAATATATGGCCAGGCCTATGGCTCAGGGCACCGTTAGGAGGGAGAAACTGGGACTGTGCATCCACCTGTCTTTATACTCCTGCTTCCTTTGTCCCCCTGTTTTCAAAGGAAAAGGTGAGCTATTGACTGCTCCCTACCGTGCTAAAAGCGGAGCCAGTTTTTAAAACATGTTAAGCTCTCACACAAAAGAATCGCACGTCAAATGGCTTTTCACAACAGCTGTAGCCATGACAGGCAGTGCCCCGAAGCGCCTGCTGAGCGATGCATGCAGGTAGAAGAGGAACCCAATTGACAAATCCTTTTAGAGGTGAGCAGCAGTGTACTGTGGAGCACCCCAGCTGCGGAAGATTTGGAGATTTTAGATGCAGGAATCACTACAGAGGCAGAGAATTGCATTAACTTCATTAAAATGTAACGGACTAGGCCTGTGTTCACACTTGGTTGGTCAGCAGCTCTTGACATTTCGCTGTCTGTGTGATCACACCTGGCTTAGAGCATGTGGCATTTCACAGGGACTAATAATTAGGCATCTACACATTTTTTCTCTGTCCTGTGTCACTGCACTCTGGCATTAAAAAGGTTGAGGATTTACTTCTCGGTCAGGAGCTCTTCAAATTCTATAATCTACGCTTTCGACTGCATGTGACATTTCCAAGCAATCAATAGTTAGATGTGCTGTGTAATTTTGTTTCTTGAGTGAGAGAGTGGTGACATTAAAATGTATTTAGTTCATCTAGACAAAAGGGACACAAAGCTGACTCTTCTTAACCTACTGACACTTGAAAATAAGCTCAGGTAAGTTTCAAGGGCTTGAAAAAGGCTACAAGTATACACACAAGAATATTGCAAGCAGGTGTATTCTTAAATGGTACAACAAGTGATTTAGTCAAGATTTTGGGCTTATTTTCGGGTTGATAGTTGTATTTAAGGTGTCTAATAGAACATGTTGACATGCTTTAATGTATATATATAAAAAAAAACAATTCTCATACTGTCAAAGTGTATTCACCCGCTGTCTGAAACGGTCAGTTTTAGCGCCCGCCTCTTTAAGCCCCCCATCTGAAAAAGCCTAGACTGCTCTCATTGGCCACTACGGGAGAAGCTGCAACTCCAGAATGCTTTACCAGAAAGCAAATGTGGTTAATGTTTAAAAGGGTTGTTAAATAAGTCAACTTAGTGTAAAAAGTCTAGTTTCTCATGGAACTTGAATGCCATTCACCTTTATGGAAGTCCTGTGCTTAGCCAATGCATCCACCACCTTCTCCTTGCATGTACTTTGTCACTCTTTATACTAATACTAGTACCACTAAAACCTGTCAGAAAACCGTGGGCAGTTTTACTGTGTGTTACAGGAAGACAAGCCACACTGGAATGGCTTGTCGGTCCCATGTTTTCTAATGTAGGCAGTTTAAAAAAAGGATGTGCACAATTTAAAGTGTGTTTATTATTATTTCCCATTAAGAGAAGTTGCTGCCCTTACCATTTTTTTATATTTTGAATTCTTGTGTCTAGTCCTGTCCTTTAAGGCTCTAAAGCTCCATAGGGAGCTGTGTGAAATCTCATAAATTGCCTCTCGTGACCTAAAGTGATTTAATTGGAGGCAATGTTGAATAATGCTGGTTGAATCTGAAGACTACAAATTTGAAAAGGTCTGGGGCTGTGGAGTTTCACAATAGTTGCAAGAAAATGTTGACATTTTAATTTTCATTCTCTCATGCGTGACGCCCGCTGCTTTAAACACGCTGCAGATAATTGACACTTGCAGCACATGACAAATAGGGGATGACTGTTTAAAACTGTTTTAAAAAGCACTAAAACCACCTGGTAAAGGTCAGGTAAATGAAAAGGGTTCTGCTTAAAACAAAACCTTCTTCCACACAGAAAAGCAAAAGTATACGTGATCTGAGTTTTCCACACCACAGAAAAATGTGTCATTAAACATCCAGCCTAATTTGGGTCAGAAAAAATTTCTAAGTGTATAAAAATCTGGTTTTAAAATAGTGAAAAAATGAAATTAGTATTCTCTGCAGTTTAATGGTCTAACTCCAAAATTCAGTAATAAATAATTTGAGGCCTTTTTCCATGTTTTCAGCTATTATTTTGTACCTTGTAAAATATGTGTTCACACAAATCTCTGATTTAATTTATCTGGACTTCAAAAAATCAGTCTGAACAAATTCTGACATTTAATATGTTTCAAACATCAATTAAAAAGTAAAGTAAAACTGATTCTTTCACTTTCCTTCTAAATGACAAGTTTGATAGCACTCTCATGCTCTTTGCTAAATATACACGGCAAGAGCCAGTAGCTGTTTAGCCTCATATAGACTGAAGGCAGCTAGCCAAGCTAAGTATACCTACCAGCACCTCTAGAGCTTATGTTATATCTCATTTGCTTAATTTGCACATTAATAAAACATGTAATGCATTTAAAAGAGTGTTTCACTTTTCATCTCATAGCTGAGGTTTTTGTCAGCTCAGATTTTTTACCATCAATTATGCTAATGGTGATCAAATATCCCTTTCATGCACCTACTCGCGTACCGGGTCAAACTGAGTTGAAACAAACACTTTAAACTAAGCAGCTCTATTCATTTATAAAGGATATATGCCTTATTCTGACAGCTTCAGTGGAGCGACAAAAGCACTTTAGGCACATTTAAGCCTGTTGCTGAATGCTGCTAAGTCAATGGGTCCAGCATTTAGAGAGATGTGTTTTCAGAAAGCAGTCAGAGCCGTGACTCTCAGCTGGTGTGCAGCGGCGTGCTGTGTGTGCTGTGGTATGAACTGATATGTGCCTGAAGCCTTTCAAACCGAGCTTTATCACACATAGTTTCCACATGCTCATGCATGTCGAGCCCTGTCCAGTGGGCCTTTGTGCTCACATGCAGGGAGAATTTGATGGACGGCATGATGGCCAAGTTAAACAAACAACCAGAGGAGACGATAGATTTAGGTCACGATTTTGGAAAGCGATGCAGGCAGCACCAACCCAGACTTGGCTGTAATTCTCGCCAGGTTTGCACTGGTAAGATGGAGCAGACTGTTGTGTAAACACCTATTCAGCGGCTCAATATCTGTGTACAGAAAATTCCCTGTCAGTAATTCATTGGTTATTAAATGCTGCCTCATGCCTTCCTGGACAATATGACTCTCCCTGAAGCACCTCTCTGACAGAGATGTTCTGGCTTGTACTCACATCATCACAGTGAGAGCTCCCTGGCCCTGTCTTCCCTGCCTGCCTGTCTGTCTGCGTCTCTGTCTCCCAGCCTGCCTGTCTTGTGCCGGGCTTAGGCCCGTGTTAGTTGGGGGAGCGCAGGTCGGCTCTGGGCTGGAGAGGTTGGTCTTGAGGCTTTGTCCACACATCACCACAGCTGATTGCTCCTCTGGATGGTTGGGATTCTCAGCTAAGACAGGGATTACTGACCCATGTCGGCTTCCCACCTTTACAGCAAGCACTTGGATGTTCACCCAGTCTGAACTCAGACGCCCCAGAGAATTGAAAAGAATGTGTGTGTGCTTTAGTGTGCTTGTGTCGAAAACCTTGAGAAAGATAACTTCAATATCTCTTTCGACAACTATAGAAAGTTGTGCGTGTGCATGAGGACACACACAAACACTGGAATAAGGTTGACGGGAAAACAAAGTTATCAGTCACTCTGGACTGCTGATGAAGACCTTGTGTCCTTTTATGTGACAGAATTATTTGAATAATCACCTTGGAAATAGGCTGCTGATGATCTTAAGTTAATTTGAATCACACAGGCCATCTGGCATCGTGTCACCTCAGGTTATTTATCACACAGTTACTCCTGAACTACAGTATTTAACATAATAGTAATGTCCTTCTGAGACTAAATAATGGGAACTTGCAGGTTATAGTAAATTAAGTTTTATTCTTATTTAATTGTCTTTAAAGCTCACACTTAGCCGCCTAAAGAACCACACATTGATGTTTTCACATTTTGGATTTTGAATGGAACAAATAATCAAATTAGGATGTGTTACTTTGTGAGCTATAGAGATGTCCTCTCTTCCAAATGAGCCGAGTTATCTGGCTGGTTGCTTAAGCTTCATACTTAATGCACAGATATGACAAAAGTATCAATCTTCCCATGCAACACTTGGCAAGAGGTAACTAAGTGTGTTCTCCTTAATTATGTTAAAATCATGCAGAAAATTGTTACACTATTCTAAAAAGCGATGATACTATCAGCTGGAGTACAAATAGCTGGACATTTGTATGCTCCCTGGACTTTCACCCAGGAGTCCATGTCCCATGTGAAAAAAAAACGTAATGTAACTATGTTACTTCCTGTAGTCATGTCAACCTTGTAACAACTTCACTTCCAGCATTTCCGTACATTCATTCAAGCTTTACTCCTATTTTTTTTAACCTAAACCAGGATCAGTGGTTTTGTAGCCTAAATTAAATGAAACTGCAGCCTTTTTTTTTTACAACCACAATCCGTAAATGTCTGTATAATGATGTGTGCAATATTTTTAGAATTCTCCACTAAAGCTAAACAACCTGCGACTGCTTGACAGCATTAACCACATGTTTAAAATAGCACTTGATGACATGATGATCTCCTGCTGCTGCTAGCAGGCACTCATTATGGCAATACTGCAGTGAGTCATACTGCATTAATAGTGAATGGTTCTCACACAATTCCATGGCACACCTGGACTTGTTTCACCATTTGGGAACCACTGACTTAGTTGAATGGCCTCTAGTGCAGATAGTGAGTGAACTGAGCACCCAATATTCACCTGTTCAAGCCCCTCAAATATGATGATATGCTGATGATTTCAGCCTGTCAACCTTGGCGGCCCGGTGTTTTATAATGGAAAATATATCAATTATAATACAAGTGAACTCCATACAGCTTCTCCAAAAGAAGATAATAGACAAGCCTAACATATTGCCAGCTACCATCGCAGTTCTCTCACATTGTGGGGTCTACATTTAGCCATGTGAATGCAACATAGCACAGGGCACAAAACCTTTTTGATTCAAGAATAAAAAAAAAATAAATTAAAAAAGGAAGACTCACAAAGTCCAAGAGCTCAATGGCTGACGTTCCAGCGTACAGTGTACAATCGAGCTGTTTCATTCTACAGCTCAATAGCGAACATTCCAGTCTACAGTACACAATCAAGCCATTTCATTCCACTATGTAAAAGGCTGAAGTTTCCATTGTGTCAGGGTAGTTAGCCCCAGAGACAGACAGAGCCAGCCAAGAGAGGAGTTAGGGCTGTCCGTCAGCCTCTAATGTCTCCACACAACAGCCCAAACCTAAACTGACAGGCACACACCACACTGACAGCCCACTAACAACACACTATTGTTCCCTCGCAAATGGCCAGGACACACCTTTCAGAGCCCACAGAGAGAGTGTGTGGCAGGGAGAGGACGCACAGAGACAGCCGTACTGAGCACTTAAAAGCAACATACATGTAACATATAGATTAAAGGTGGTCCATATGGACAAAATCCTCTCCCACAATATATGTAATTTTATACTGGGATAATTATATACTGTGAATGCTTCCAGAAATCAGCCCTGCTCACTGTTATGCAACACTGCCTCTAACAGCCTAATACAAAGAGATATTAAAGAGTCATTCAGCACTAATTCTATCAATTATATGTACAGCTTCAGTTCAGTAGGTAAAGAGAGTCACTCAAGGATCGGAGCTTCAGTCCCCAGATCCTCCTGTTCATGCATCGAAATGCTGATGGTCATGTAGGTAAAAGTAAGCCATTCTCCTGTCAACTGTATGAATTTAAACTGAAAAAAATGTCTCATACACATCTGGTGGAGAGATGATAAACGGACACTGGAGCAACAATTTGAACCTTTCTTCAAACATGGAAAAAATGTTAATGTGACTAACTGCACGTCCTGTTTTCCTTACAGTACACAAGGCAATAATTGTTCTCTTCGTAAATGCAAAATGGACTTTCAACCATCATGATCATGATATCAAACCATATGGTAAGTAATGTGTGGGAGACTGTTGGATTCAGTAACATAGATGAAAATAAATCATACACACGGTAAAGCTGTTTGAGGACTTAATAATACTACTTCCGTACAGTACAAGTGAGACAGTGGAGTCGCTTTGACTGAACCTAACAATCTACAACATATTTTCCCATCAATTCAAACTAATTTCACATTAGTTAAAGTCTCTTTAAACTTTACAACCATAGTCAGAATGAGGGGAAGGAAGTAACATGAATACAAGTTTAAATAACTGAAGGAGGTGTGTTAAAGGATTCCCCTTTTAAAAACCTACATATATCTAAATTGCACCTGTGTCCAGTTTTAAGTAAAACAAACGCATATATATATGAAAAAGTGAAATTTCAGCAGGTTAGACAGTCTCAAAGCGGATTTTATCAATTGCACCTTTAACAACTCTGGGAGCTGACTTGAGTTGAGACAGCTGACCTCAAAATTAATATTAGGACATATTCTAATGTCAGCAAACGGTAGGTAGCACCAGTTTAAGTCAGAAAAATGTTTCTTACCAAAATATTAGCAAAACATTCTAGTTTCATGAAAATTGTGTTGCTGTGTTTGGTACTTTATGCTGACAACAGCCCTCAGTTTCTCTCTTTTTGCTGCCTAGAAAAGTTTCAGCTATGTTTCCCCAATAAAACTAAATGAAAACTCTTCAGCATAAAGTTAGACAGTTTCAACCGGGCCTCTCGGAGAATGCCGCTCCCAGCTCTGTGAAAAGTAAACCTGATGCAGAAAAGTCTGTTCCGCTCTGTGTCTGGTGTAAACAGCTAGATGGACTGACATGGGAGCCGAATTACAAAAGCAGCGTTTTTGTTTTTTTCCATTTCACTTCTCTTCTGGTAAACGGGATTGAAGGTGTCATACTATGCAGCTTATCCTACCAGGGGTTGAGTTTCAGAATAAATACTTAGGTTTTTGAGAGGATATAATACCACTAAAAATTTCCAGGAAAACAGATTATTTCCAGGATATCTGGTCATTTTAATCAATTTACAGGTGTTTCCATGACTGTAAAATTACTTATTTCAGGTTCTTATAGATGTAATATAACTCAGGCTGAGTTTCTCTTAAAGTGGGGTGGAAGCATACCATGATGTAAATGGTATAGCAAAGAACTAACGGCCAATTTCTATTAATAATAATAATAATGTCACATTACCTAATCTTTTAAGGATTTGAACAGATATGGAAGTATTTGACTCACCTATGCACTCAGGTCTGCTCTTGCACATCTCACATCTCACAGCTGTGTCCTCTCATGCAAACCTCCCTGTCAGTTCTATGTTCAATGTTTTTACACACGCATGCACGCACAACCACACGCACACACACACACACACACGAGGAAATGAGGCAGCAGCCTGTCCAGTGGATGCCTTCCAAAAATATCTAATCCCCTAAAGACATAGTTCACTCTAAAGAAGTCTGCTGATGTTTTCCAAAAGAATCAATCAACTGAAGCAGAATCCAGCACCATGCACTGTCAATATTCATCACGTTTAATGAGAAGGATAATGAGAGGGTGAAGACGTCCTGTGACGCTATGTCACTATGCCCGATGTAGAAATGAGAATTGCACTATATTGCACATTCATCAGCTGCCATTTTGTGTGTGTGTGTGTGTGTGTGTGTTATTTTGGTTTTTTATTGCCTCAGCCTGTCATTAACCCAGGCCCCCAGGATGAGCGCCGGGTGTTGATGTCAATTTGACATAGCAGTGAAAGGGTGGAACTACAATCTCCGGGTTGCATTGTGATGCTACTGGGCCTAGAAAGACTGAATGCCCCATATATCCATGCAATAACCTGCCAGAATGTTATAATAGGCCCTGATAAATGACAGAGGAGCATGGACACATAATGATGGTACTTTCTCTACATTGTGTATGCACTGATGAAGGTTGGGTTCCAATAGGAGGGTCACAAAACACATAGAAATGATGCATTTACATCAAAAACAGAGTCTCGATCTGATAGCCTACCTTCTGTCGAATCTCTTCTTCCATCTTAATGGGGGAGCCGAACTCAGCGACCTGACGAACACCCTCGCTGGCGTAGCCTCCATACTCCCATAGCACGTAGCTTCTGGAGTGAGACGCACCAATCAGAGCAGACCAGTGGTTGGCTCGTCCTGGAAGACATGAACGTGACAAGTTGAACTCTTTTAAGTCAGTCAGGAAGGGAGTGAATACTAGCTGATTGAAAAGGGAGGTAACTGGGTGCCTGACATCCATTACTTGTGTTTTAAATTTGGCGTGATAATCTGCATTATAAGGTGGCCAGTCAGTTTTTAGATTTGGTTGGGAGTTTCTTTTTGTTTTGTTTATTTGGGCATGACCTTTTCATGGATTGAGGCAGTAACTTAGTAGAGGTTGTCAGTCAATTAGTGTAAAGTAGAGGAAGTCATGGCCAGAAAAGTCTGTACATAATCTCCCATGAAACAGCAACTTGCTTAGGGCTGCTAGATTATGGCAAAAATCTTAATCATGATTATTTTGGTCGATATAGAGATCACAATGATTTAACAAAATTAATTGTTGTTTTTTACACCTTGTTTCTTTGTACTGATTAAGGACAAATTATACATAGTGTTTATCAGTTAGCTTTAGTAAAAGAAAGCTAATTGTTTCCCTGTTTCCAATCGTTTTGCTAAGCTTACCGGCTGCTGACTGTGGCTTTGTATTGATCTAACTCTAGAAAGTCAAACTATTTCTTCATAAGTTGTCATTTCAGGAAGTTAAATGGAAATAAATGGAAATAACCTCTGCAGCCACATTGATCGTATCCACACTTCTCATCATTTTTGTCTCATTTACTGAGTACGTTTCTAACAAAACCCTTTTCACGATTAGCCAGTGCTGTGTTGAGAATGTTTGGACTGGTGGTGGTCAAGGGTTTGAACTCACTTGGGTAGTCTTTGGGATGGACTTTCTCTGACCAGTTCCCGAAGAAGGTGAGTCTGTACTTGGCCGTTCCACAGGCGCAGCACTCCATAGCAGGAGATTCTGTGGCCTCACCGGGCACACGCTCTACAGGGAGGCAAGAGGTGAACATGCACACACACATTTGTCAACATTTTAAATGTCTGTATACGGAATTCTCTGCACTTTGATTGTCTGCACAAGGCTTTCAACATGGCGTTGGCTGTGTTAGCTAACGGTGTTAATGCCGCCACACTGTCGTTATACTAGAACAATATGATCTCACAACATTACATCTTCTTATTACTGAATTTGGTGCTGGTGGCACGTAATGTGTGAAAATGTGGGTCTGAAAGGCGTTTTTAACAATAACCCACTTATGGCGTGTGAATTCATGTCTGGTCAGGACACAATTACTCCACTATATCTTTCCATAAATAGTTGTTTACTTCTGTTTTACTTCTATGTACAGCCCCTTTAAGGTGAGACAGGATGCACAAGCGATAAATAAATGACAGGAAACAAATTTCAGGAACAAACAGACAAATAGAGCTCAGCCAGTGTGCAAGCTTTGACACAAATGCACACCTGCATAAATTACCAGATAAATGACTACAATTTGGACCCAGTGAGAATGTCACAAAATTACATCCCTGGAATAAACTGGTATTTAAATGACACATTAGCCTTGACACAGACTCATAAATATTCAAATATTGGCCTCAACCAATGTTTTGCAAAGATAGGTCAAGGGGAGTAGTTGAATATTTATGAGTCACCAAATTATTCGGAAGAAATCCTCACTTGACATCTAAGTTATAGCAGGATGAGTCAAACATCGGAGGCGCCTAACTTATGTCAGCAAATTGCAACAGGGTGGCTTGATTGGCTTGCATAATGGCCTGGAAAATTTGATTTTGGTGAGGAGAGGAAGATTTTATGAAAGTGAAACTCCCCTGAGATTAAGTTTGAAAAGCCATTTGTCCAGGCTCTGGGTTTTATTGATCAATAAACATCTGCATGCACCAGAGCTAAAAGAGTCCTGTCGCCTCATTGTCTCACATGTGTTTATTTGGGGAATGGGTAGCTTTCCAAATCTGTCATTGCACTTCTCTTTGCAGCAAAATCACAGGTAACATAAAAGCTGTGGTGCTGCTCTGTGGTAAATTACAAAGGAATATTTAAATTCCACACAGATTCCCAGGAAATCCACGAATGGTTGT
The DNA here is from genome assembly GCA_903364295.1 of Serranus cabrilla. NCBI lineage: Eukaryota > Metazoa > Chordata > Actinopteri > Perciformes > Serranidae > Serranus > Serranus cabrilla. The sequence continues at coordinate 221,977 of CAFUXE010000241.1, forward strand.
CCACTCAGTTTTCCCCGCTGCCTCTGGTGGCCTTATATTTTTAAAAACATGGGACCAGAGACAGAGCTGTTCCAGGACATAAACGACAGATAGAACAAGGAATAATGGCACTATGATGGGCCGTCAAGGATGAAAAGATAAGTAGCCAGCAAGGTAGACAAGGAGATGATGGGCAGCTGCCATTACCTTTCTCGCACAGGCGAATAGTGAGAGAGCCTTCATTCTGGAAATAAATGATTCTCTTCTGGACAATGCTGGCCCTGGAGAGACAGAGACAGAGGTAGTGGAGAAGAGAAAGTGGGAGAAAAATTGAGATCATGAGAGGAAACAGAGAGAAAGCTGCAAAGTAAGAGAGGGGCAAAAAGTGCATTAGATGGATAATGCTGTTGTGTGCTTTTTTTTCCCATATCTGATCCATATAACCCTTGGCAAAAGCGGAAGTTAATGGGTTCCCTGATGCTTCACAGTGGAGACAGAGTACATATCTTTTCAGAGAAACAGTGCTGTATACAGGACCCCATGACACAATCACACTGCTGTAACAGAGCAATCAAGCCAACAGACATGAAGAACTGAAAGCTGGAATTACAGTCTGAGGCAGGAAATATAGATCTTTACACAGGCTGCAGACACACACCCCGAATTCTAACTTATGAGCTAATACTGGCTGGAAATGAAACTGTCCCAATGAAAATAGCTTGTTTAACTGAAAGTAGTTACATTCTTCTTCAGTAAAAATGAAATGCATTTCTCATATTGCGCAGATAGAGCTGTAAAACCTTGTGTGATGCCGCTCCTATGGAAATTCTTAGGTGACAAGAAGGTATAAAAATGTTTTAGAGGAACATAAGGCCTTGCAACACTTTTACAGTAAGTTTGCAATAGTTTTACATTCTATTGCAAAAGAGTTGCATACACTCCCAGGACTTTTACATTCCCTTTGAATAGGTCTGTAAGTTTCCACCTACAGTTTTCTCAGACAAAATACATCTCACTTCTATCATAAACAGTTAGATAAGCTATAGAAGGATGTGCTTTTAAAAAAAAACAAGCAACTCATAACAATTTGTCTGATAGAAATCTGGATGTGTCTCTCTCTCTACATCAAGTTCTTTCTATTTTTTATTTAGAATTTTCTTTAACTTGGGACCAAAATTTTAAATTAGTGTGCCCCAGGGACCCAAGCTCATGAATGCATAATTTCCACATTAGCCTAAAAATATTCATTAAAATACTCAAATTTATACAACTACAGTAAATCACATTACATGACACAAACCTTGTTTAACATGAGCTAATGTTACTTGATAGTTTCTGAGTTGCTCTACTGGGGAAAAAACAGCAGTTCTTCTGTCTTTGAAGATTCCTGCTTTGTTCTGAGTAACACCCACAACTTCTCCTGTGAGGTCGGTGCTTCATATGCAATTTGTTGCTTTTAAAGCTCCTCATTGTTTCTAATTATTCTGAAGCACCATACGAACCACATTTTGACAATTGGACTATTTGCCTGCGATACGGTTCAGTGCATCAGAAAAAGAATCTTCAGAAATATGCAGTACATTAGAAGGTGTATGCTGGTCTGTCCTGAGGGTAGAGGAGAGGCTGGAGTGCAGTCTCTTAACATGTATATGTACAAGATGGTGACAATGGATACACAACACTTCAAAGAATACTGCTCTGTCCTGGGCGGCAACTCACTGGAATACTGTACTTCATCAGAAGTAAATAAAGAAATATTCTAAATCTTCTTAAAATCTATACTACAGGGTTTATATATTTGGATATTTGCAAGGACATAATGGGGAGCTGAACAGTTCGATATTTTTGGTTATCTGCATGGGTACCTGGTAAATACTGGTAAAATACCTGTTTAATAAAGAATACAGTCAATGCAATACAGTATAGTACGTTTATACAACCTGTGAAACCTCCTGTGGGTCTGAATCGTAAGCTTTCAGAGAAATAATTAATCTTGGCTGACGTAGCTCGGCTAGCGGCCCCTTTGCCGACATGCTGAACTGTGTCGGGGAATCAGTGATTTTTAAAACTGCCTTATTCAGTGTTCTACTGGTTTTACTCACCACTCAATTTGTTCTGGAGAGGAGGAGAAGTCTGCGATTTTGAATCCCATTAAAAACTTACTGAATGTCTGAATCTTTAGTTAGTTTAGTAGCTATCAGATAAACAAACAGAGCAAACTTTAGCAGCAGCTAAGCTAGCAGTTACCAGGTAAATATCACAATTAACATGATTTCTGGATGTACCTTGCTAACCAAGCTGGCTAGCTTGTGGTAGCCTAAGGCTGTAAGTTACAGTTTGCTATGCTAACGGTTTCTGGTTTTGCCAGGTTAGTAAACCTACCTCCAGCTTCAGCCTCCTGTCCAAATATGGTGACTTCTGACTCAAAAAACACAACAAGATGGTGATGCCAAAATGCCAAAACTGAGTCTTTGTACACTACAGTAGTCCAAAAACATAATCTATATATATATAGCATTAATATTTTACAATCTATGGTGACACCACAGTGGCTACATCCACTTATATAAAATCTATGCATTTCACTGCACACCAGCCTTACTGAGGACAGACTTGGAACTGGAAGGAGAAATTGTACTAGATTCACTGTGGCAACATGTCTCACAGTAGCTTCAGGTAATATGTAATAATACTATTTACTGCAATTACTAACTGTTTTTTTTTTTTTTTACAAACACTCTGTGTCACAGAAGCAAGGCCTTCAGAGTGAGAGACATAAAGGCGAGATATGACTGTGGAGACAGAGGAGGGACTGGCCACATTTAGTAGGAGTTATTGGTTATATTGCTCCTATAAATCTTACACAGACTGAATGGTGCAATATACCCTGCAACATGGGTTGACTGCTTGGGCATGAAATTGAAAAACAAAAGTGAAATATACAGATGATTATTGAACTGCCCTTGATAGTTTCTAAGTAAATTCTGTAATAGTTTCAGTGAGGTTAATGTTAAATGGGTTTATTTGTCAAATCAATTCAATAAATCTGTTCATTTGGAACAACTTTTTAACATCTTTTCACTATGAGCTTTCGGTAAAAAAAAATAAAAATCACACCTCCAGTAACACCTACTGCCTGTCTTTATTAAGATTTCCCTTTTCACTAGACATAAACTGTGCGTCAGTTTGCAAGTTTACTCGGCTCTATTTTGAAAATGTGTCAATTACAGGCCACTGCACCTCAGAGAAGGCAGACAGTAATAGAGTTATGTGTAGGAGGAAACAAGTTCTAACAATGTTGCTGCATTTCCCTCTGGTTATAAAGAGGTCAGAGATTACTTTATATATCTAGCAGTGGAGCTGGAGTCGAGAAAATGTGTCTACTTCACATTTACCTTGAATTCCTATCCTACATTATGACATTTTCTACACTTAGACGATCTCTCTTAAATAACTATAACAAAAATTATATCATGTGATTTTTTTTAGCATTTCTCTAGGCATTATTAACATAGTGTCTGACAATTTGTTTTAAAGCTGCAATCATTTGATTTTTTATTGTGGCCACATGGAGGCATTGAAGCATTTTGCAAACAAAACATTAAAAATATTATCACCTTATAAACTTATTGATGTGTTATAAAGCAATTGCTCATTTACATATGCAGCAGAGACAGATCATTATTTTACTGCCAACTCCTGAGAAATACATATGCAGTGTTATTTTTTTATTTTTTATATCACCAGCTCTGCATAAGTAGCCAGGAATGAACTACGGGCTACATTTAAAGAGTTGCACCAGTCGCAATAGTTCCAATGTAGCCATACAACTTTAAACTTACACCTAACTCTTAGTGGGAGTTAAGTCCTTGGTGCAATCAAATATTAACACAGTTTTGGTATCAAACTAACGTATAAGTAGAATTTGCATCCTAACTTAAGAGAGAACTTGCGTATAGCTAGAGCAACAGCATACCTGCTCCTTAGCTGCTAAATGGTCAGCTATCATGGTTTGCCCCAGAACAATAGTTAGCACTGACAGCAAGTGTCTTTGAAAGGGCATTAGTTTGTTTTTTGTTTTTTTACAGGGGTTCGGCGTCCTTTCTTGTTCTTTAGTAAATGCTTATTTTGTGTCCCTTATCTGATTCTGTATATGTCAATATGGTACTGATGATTAAACTGTTATTTCAAGAGTGTATGTAGGTTTAACAAGTCATCAATCAGAAAAGATACAGAGCTTAGCCAAACTATTTGACTGTATCACAGAGATGACTTCCTCGAACAGTGAGAACGGATCGCTGCTCTCTCCTTCGCCTCCTTCCCATTGTCGGATCAGCACCGGCTTCTCCCTTTAGATCTGGACTCTCACATAGGGTGAGCAAATCCAGGGTAGCTTCTCTCTGGAGACGTCCTCTCTCTGACTGTTCTGTCACACAGCACACCCATGGAGCCGCTGGGGTAACATGCCTCTGACACTTGCTGATACACTGCAAGTGCTTGACAGCAAATAAAAAGCAGATGCCTCGAAGACAGCTCTTAAACATGGAACTAAACAACAAGGCAACATCTGCCTCTGGTGGAAGAGAATATTTGTCATAGTGGCACGCTCTAATCTTGCAGCACTTGAAACAAAGAATATTGATGCTTCCATATCTATATTTTCTCATGTGTTTTCGACCTGCCACACTCCTGTTGACAAATTCTCCCTGCACTCCCCCACCTTTTTCTCTTCAGGTTTCTTATTAAACACACTTCTATTAGCATCTCTTGCCTCATGCATTATATATATTCCACATCTCAGCGACATGTCTGCTGACTTCTCCTCTGTGTACCCTGGAGGCTTGGACAGCACTCCCCGCTGAATCCTCAGCATGCTGTTTGGATTCATGTGGGGAGCTCCCCAGAGAGGAGCACCAACACATACAGCTGTGTGACTGTTCATACAATAATGTTTTCACTCCATGACAAGTGTTCCTGACTGCAATAATAAACAGCAAAGAAATGGAAGAAAGCAACTTGAAGTTACTGTACCAAAACAAATCAGTTCAGTATTTCCACATATACAAATTAATACCCGTGTGGAGATGGTACAACACAATCAAAACACAAGTTAACTGATTGATATGGAAGAAATTCTCCCAACATAAGGATATGTTTTCTATGAATTGGCTCCTCTGTATTGTAATGAGTATTTGTCCAAACTGTCCCAGTGGTCTTCAGTAAGAATAAATATTACAGACTGTAGATAACCAATTATAAAGACAGGAATCCATCCCTACTGATAACAGCACAAACATGTTGATTAAAAAATTTTTTTAAAAATAGAAAGCATAAAGTTTATTCAGAAGGTTAGCTTTGGGATTTGATGTGTAAGTACTAACAAGAGTAAGTAAAAAAAAAAGTCAAATATATTTAGTTCAGATCAGAGGGCATGTGTTATTGGACAAGGTTCACATGTAAGAGCCATACTGTTAGGCTGATACTGTCACCAAATATTAGCCTATAAATGCACATCGGTATCTATCTGTATCTGTGTAGATGTTGTCTGATATGCAGTGATATGAAAACTTTTACTGTTTAACACAGTATATAATGTAGAAAATAATGCTTGGGTGACTTAAAAATGGTGTTATATACTTTTTATCTTATTTATTTCCTCTTAATCTAATGGTCAGGAATTGATTTGTACTGATACAGTACTGATCTTTATTCAGCTATTTAAATAGATTTTTATTATTAATTTATTTCTTTGTTTTGTCATTTTCATTTCTAGAAGTAGAAAAGCACTCGGAGAGCGCAGCTCAGCCCCCCCTTGGCAATCTCCGTGGGCGCTCGGCAATTGACGCCTATGGTTGTAACCAGTGATAGCGTCTACAGATCACCCCCCCCAAAATTTAATCACTTGTTCCTGGTATCATTGCGGACATTTCCTGAAAATTTCATCCAAATCCATCCTTAAATTCTGGAGTTATGTTGCTAACAAACAGACAGACAGCATCTCAGTTAATAGTGAATTTTCCCATCAAAAATCAGTATAGGTCATTGTATGAACTATTGTGCAAAATCGAGATCAAAAATTAATTCTAGGAAATCTATTAGCCCTGTATATATATTTAATTATGTTCTAAATGTAATAAACAATTTATTAATTAACCAAATTAACCTTCCTATTACCACCGCAAATTGGGATTGGCCTTGGTAAAATACTGGGTAAAAACTGACTTTAGAAGGCTATTGTTGATGGTCCCATTCTAATTTTGACCACCTTGCTAATATAGCTAATATTATAAACATAAAGTTATTCAGGAGTAATATTGGCAGCCTCAAGTCTAAAGATCTGTTCATACTGATTAAACTATCGTGAACTGAAGGGAAGTCACACTTCTTCTTGGGCTGTTTTACTCCAATTCATAATGACAGAAAAAAAAGGAAACAGCAACCAGCACAACGAACAGCTTAACGTCCCTACAGTTTAGCATGTTAGCATGCTACCACTGCTATTTACTACTGCACTCAAAGTACAGCATGCGGATAATGTCAAACATCCTGAGGGTGATATTAATATTTAATTGTGGCGCTAGATGAAGAATCAGGGCAAAGGTCATTAGGTTTTATCCTCTGGGGATCATGAAGTTTCACATTAACTGCACTAGCATGGTTAAAAATGTAGTGGGCAAAGTAGACTGTATTTAAATGTATTAATGTGTTTTAATTGTTTATGTCTAAAAGTTGAAATCCGATCTTTGTCTTTTCTTTCTTTCTTTGTTTTGCCCCCGGTGGATGTTAGACAGAGTGCCTTGATCTAATGGTCACATTCA
>CAFUXE010000241.1:242510-252893 GCA_903364295.1 Serranus cabrilla
GTGATATTAGTGTGTGTGTGTGTTTGTTGGTCGGTGTGGGCACACACATTGCAGGTTAGTAATTAAATGCAAAGCAGTTACAAAGGAGTGAATACAGTTAAAACCTATGGGACCTGAGTGCGGAGATGAAACTTTTCAGAGTGAAAACACAGACAGGTAGACATAGATTGAAATGTCACATCAACACTTCAAGATGAGCTTATTTCAGAAAGTAACAAAGTTCTCTTGCTCGATGAAGACCTCGAAGGCGCCGACATTTTGCCTTGAGCTTTCCATCAATCAAAGCCGCACTATTACTGCAGAATACCGCTGAGATCTCGGGGCTATCACAAATATTGCATCATATTACATTGTGAGTCTGAGCCACCCAACCAAAGCAGCGGTGTCACATATCCAAACATCTACTCTGTAAAAAACTGACTGTGTGTGTGTAGGTTTCCTTCCTTGCAAATGGAACCAATTTTGTGGCTTTTGGCGTTCAATTACACAAAACAACATTGGGAAAGAGGGAGCGTACTGTTCATTGGGTCTCTTTAATATAAAATGACCCCAAAGCTCTTTTTAATATCCATTTTATATAGTTATATATACATATTAGTTTTATAATAATTTTCAGAGGTCAATTTAAGAGAAATCTTAATTTTTAAAAGCTACAATGCTGACATAGCTTTCAAAATATGGATTTTTTGGGTCTTGTTTGTGTTCATACAGACTAGATAACTAAAAGGACTCTCCATTCTTGCAGCTCAAATGATTCCTGCCTTGCTTTCAGTCTGTCATGTTCCTTTCTCATCTTGTGCAAAAGCTCTGACGTTATCAGGGCTTTGGTGTGAAAAGCTCTGACAAAAACAAGCAAGTCTGTCACCTTGCCTAAGAGCATCCTCAGTGAACAGACTAAACGACACACCAAGATATATAAATACATTGTGGTAGGGTGAAAGACTTCCTGCAACATTGGGCTAGCCCTTTACAAACAAAAAGCACTCAGCTTTTGACATTAAATCTTTTATTACTTGACCTGTTTCTGAACCTCAATAATCCTTACTGACATCTTGACTCCATTTACTTTCTCTGTCTGCAAAAAAGGACATCTGAATGAATGAAAACAAGCATCATTTCCAGCTCATATCATTTCTTTTCCCATAACGAAATGCCAAGCCATGTTTAATTGACAGCTGTTTTGAGTTTCAGAGCCATACAATCTCCAGTTTAAATATACAAGTCTTCCTTTTCTTCCAGACCAAAGTTAAGTACAAAACAGAGATTTGGCATGTTGTTTTTTTTACGTGAGCAAATGAGTTACCCTTGTCAATCACGGAGTGGTTATCTGCCTTTTAGACAAATATAATCTTCTGGCTCCCTGGTGTTAAAAATAACTCATGAATGCAATCAGACAGAAAGGGCTTGGAGCCAAATAATTTCATGAATAAATGTTTGGTTTATTCATAGCAACAGATGGTGTCAATCAAGGTATCATGGGTTCATGGTAACAGTTTTGCCTGACTAAGACCTAAATCAAATTGAGGGCACATTGTTATTCTGATCAAGTAAACTCAGCCATTGTGTATGTGTGTGCATGCGCGTATGAATAGGGTTGACTTTGTTTGTATGTGTGTGTGAGTTTGTGCCTATGTTCGAGCCTTGCCCACTCAGTTTGTTTAGGCTATTGTCAATGAAAGCCAGCATGAATGAACTAGACAGGCTCCTGCTCAGACCAAGGCTGAGTCACAGAGCTGTTGAGACTACAACAGTCATCCTCGATTGCTTTTGTTTTCTTGACACTATAAACTAAGTGGTGACATTTTCTACGACACCAAACAGTGGTGCTTGGTGTTTTTATACCGATTGGTATAAAGGTGGTTTCTGCATGATCCAGGACAGGAGGGCTCAGCAGCAGGTGATTAAACCTGCCAGAACATCTTTGGTACCCACCTACTGAACATCAGTGATATGTGTGAGGTGAGGTGCCTGCACAGAGCCCAAAGGATATTGAAAGTAAATACCCTACCAGGTAACACCTTGTTTACCCTGCTGTCAGCACAATCCAATCCACTGTCATACCACGAGACTAAAGAGCAGCTTCTTTCCTCAGGCTGTAAGACGCCTCAACTCATCCTCAGGACTCGCGGACTGCTCATTGATCTGACATCCCATTGGTCCTACACATAGATATGTGGGTCCGATGGACCAATAGCCTGAAAATACACACTGGACCCCAGTTACTGTTGATGTGCTGCTTAAAAAATAAGTCTGTTTTATGGTGTGACAACATTATGGTTCATGAATGGTTAGGTTTAGGCACAAAACTACCTGGTAAGGATAAGAGAAGGATCACTTCTTAGGACTACTGGACATTAGAACAATGGCATAGCACCCAGTACTCCATAAAAGTGTGTTTTGTTTAGGGATCTTTTGTAGAATAGGGGACTTTCTGTGCTTTAAAGTAAAAATAAATTAATCTTGAACCCTGAACCTTTCACTTTTCCTGACCCTTTGTTCCAGTGGTGCATATTGTACTATAATTTCACTAAATGCAGTTATTTGGCAAATGCATGTTGATATATGTATTCATAGATAGAATGATCATTATCTCATCTCACACCTCTGGTTATATGTTCTCTTCATTGTGGTGTTTTTGCACGTAACTTTTGCACATAACCATTGTGTTTTTGCAATAAAACCCATGGTTGACTTTCATGTATCTGAGGCTTGGTTGTGGCTGCTTTTCAAAAAGCTCAGTGATTGTGTGTTGGATGAGAGTGGCCTGTAGTCCTTGTTGCTGGATCAGCAACCTGTATTTGTTGGTTGGCGCTTGTACATGGAGTTGGCGTGACCTTGGAGGATAGCTTGGACCTCCTGCACATATCTGTTTGCAGACGTCCCCAGGCCAAAAGTAGTGTTAACTTTGACAAGGACTGCTGTGCTTAGAAAATTAGGAGGGAAAAGAAAAATAACAGAACGAGAATAGAAAGAATAATAAAACTACAAACAGTGTGAGAAGTGCCGAGACATCTTTCACCATGATTTTTCAGAAATTTGAATTGACTGTTTTGCTTTTCTCTGTTCAGCAACGGTGGCTACAACTGTTCATGGTATCAAACAAGCCAGTTTATATAAAACTACAACTGTTTGCTGCTGTTGGAAATATAAAATCATGGTGTTTTCACACTTGACTTCCTACAGATCAACTGTCAATCAAACGAGTAGCTAGTTACGAGAAGCACAGGCGCTATATTTTTTCCCACTACAGGGACCTAATTCCAATTCCTGGTAGTGTTGTATCTGTCTCTGTTACTTTCATCTTCTGTTAATGAATGTTTGCTGGTGGGAAGCCACTGGGGGATCAGGTCCTTAGTTACTGCATTTGTGACTTCTACTTCTTGTTTTGGACGGAGGTGGTGGGTCTCAGTGGAACAGCATGAAATCATTTGTTGGAATACACACACACACACACAGACACACACCATTATATATATATGCATATCTGTAACAAATATATCTGTAACAAAAATACTGTGGTGTAGTGTGTAGTTTAACAAACACAACTAAATGGTTGGGCTTAGGAAAACATAGTTTGGCATAAAATAGCTACTGCTAAAAAAGTTACATAAAATGTAAATGTGATGTGGAAAGGGACATAACTACTTATAGAGGTTAAATTGCATGCTCAACAAAAATGACAATGCAGACTTGACCTGGTCAGTTTGTTTGACCTATCGACCACCATTCCCACCCACCCTAAGTGGACCTTGTCATTCTTTATACTACGTACGCTCACTTCTGCCTCGACCTTTAGATTCCATAACCTAACTTCCACATTAGATCCTGCACTTTTTGACACTTCTGCATTGTCCTCACTTTTCAGCCCTAGAGGTTGCCACTTGCCTAACACTCATTATGTTGATGTATTATGTATTAAATAAGCCACAATCAGTGCAGAGTACAATATTACTTATGCAAACCTCAAGCATCTGAACCAACCAGCTTGTCAAGCATAATAAATAAAGCTGTGTAAACGGTTTCTGGAAGTAAACAAGCACATAGTTCCACATATAAACTCCTTTTAATCAGAGAACAGGGAGACTCGGGCTCCTGCATGTCTTTGGGAGGAATAAATTACTTTAGCATCACTTTGAGTGTGATTATGCTACATATCAGGTCACCATCACCCTAACTCTACACATATCCAACATGTCCTTTTCTCCAAAGCCCTCTAAGCTCTGCTTGGCTTATGTAATTGCCTCTATCTTAAACCTATGACTTAGCTGTGGCCCTTAAACTGATTGGGTTTGTTTATCCCTAGCTAAACTCAGAACCCTAGATAATCTGTGCAGAAAAAAAGAAGATAATATCTCATGTCTGCTCATCTCTCCCCTTATCCAAACAAGCTCTGTTTGTCTCCCTGAGCAATAACACGTTGCTGGCCTAGATAAATATGACCCACGTCCCACACTAACGCAAGGAGGGCTGGGAAAAACACACAGCAGACCCACACGTATACCCAAATGCCCATTTGGTGCATATATAAGCACAAAGACACACATTTCCAAAGTAGACAATGACTGCACACTCAGTGGGATACGCAGTGGCACACACACAGGCACACTCGCAGACGTACTCTTTTAAGACCTGACACATTAAGACAGAAGTCCTCTAATGGTAGTAATGGGGACAAAGAGCAGATTATTGCTTAAGGAAAAAATAATGAGCAGCAACTCTCAGTTGTGGTGTTTTAGTGAAACAGCAGGCGGGCACATTCCAGGACAGCTGCCAGAAACAACCGAGTACCAGAGAGCGAGGAGAGAGAACAGCCGCACGGGGAACCACAACTGTGTTCATTTGGCTCCTCTTCTGCTGCACAATAACAATCATGACATTGCAAAACTGGCCGCATAATTAACTTGTGACGAATAAACTGTCAGGAATATAAATTGTTGCATAAACTTCATTTTACATAAGTATTATTATGTAAACCCCTTTGATAAAGAGAAGCGCAGTTTGATGGATTGAGGTCATTTAGATAAAAAGCCAGTCTCGCTGTCATGCTGCATCTTCTCTTATCGACCCGCTAATAGAACTGGGACACAAAGGACTATTTAATAAATGAAATCATTCTGAAACTAATTTATGTTACTACATCTCTCCAAGGTTTTCATTGATATAATGTAATGCCTTTAAAAGGTAGCATCATGCAGGACACAGCATGTTTCATGCTTCTCACAACCAAATGTATTCTTAAAACACTTGACAGTGTTTTGACAGCAGCTTATCTCCAGAGGCCTTAATTATTTCCCACATGTGGATAAAAGTGTCAATTACAACTGTCAATTACACAACAAAAAGTGTCTGATGGATTTGCCGATATGTATGAAACAGCTTGCAAAGCCAGATTGTCAACTTTAATTTTGGTTTCGAGTTCCCACACTGTTCCAGTTCCTGCTCACTGCCTACTCCCTGGTCTCCGCCACACTCACAGAATCTGCTGAGACTCCGAGGTGGAGACTGTGAGGTGTTTAATGTGCAGGGAGCAGGAATCAAAAAGAGCAGAGTGAGATGAAATGTTTGAGTTTGAACTGTTTAAAATCAAAATGAGCCGAGCAAGTTAGCCGCAATGTGTGACTGCGCGGAGCGGGTGACTCCTAATCTTTGTTTAAATTGAGACAAAATCAAGGTTCTACTGTGGAAAAGAACATGGTTATCTGTGTTTCCATACAACACGCTGGTTTGTGAGTACTGATAAGAAGTCTAAGCACCAAACTAAAAAATAATTTTAAAAAGTCCACACTATGCTGCTCCAGAAAAACACACAAAATTACCCTCAATTGTGCGATTTTTTCTAATGTATGTCTTTTTTAATCGAACATCCTGTGGCTGTTATTTGTTTTGTGATTTGTGATGCAGAATTTTGATTAATTTTGTGGTTCACATAGTTGGAATGCACCCAGAGACAACACTGTGGCGAGATGCTCAGGGTGGAACCACGGCCGGGCATGTGAGACTTTACACCACATACACTACACAACACACGAGCAAGAGGAGCAAAGAGAATGAATGAATGAACAAATGAAACCATTAATAATTGTCGACACACAAATACACAGCGTTAAAGAAGCAAACTCCAGGGACTGAAACTGACACTGAATAAATAAAAAATATCCAAAGCATTCAAACACTTTCTTCTGATTGTACAATCCTGTTGTTTGTTTGTTTAATAAAAGAAATATTTATACATGATTAACCCCTTAAAGTTCAGAGAGCAGAGGTTGTAGCATCATCTTAACATTGTGAAAATATTGCTATTATATGGCACTAGAACCCCTGAGAATCTATTGATATCAACATGCCATGATAACTTATTGGAAAGGGCAGTAAATTATGCTCCAATGTTACATTTAACCAGGGCAAACTGGGATTTTCACAGGGATCACTTGACCTCTGACCTCAAGAAATCTGAATGGAAATGGGTGTCCATAAGTGACGCCTGCTTTATGCTAATCACATGCAGTTTCAGCCAAAAAAAAACAGTTTTTCTTATGCACTAATTTGTTACTTTTGCCTATTGTATTTTGATGTCGTACCTAAACAGAACAGATTTGCATAAACTTGTGGATTAAATGAAACAAATTTTATTAATGTATGATGGTGTTAGTCCCTAACCTGACTCTGTGAGATGTTTTGTTACACAGAACAATCTAAGAAGACGTAATTGGAAACTGTTAAGGAAAGGGCAGACACTAAAAATACCTGGGATGGTTAAACCAAACGTCTATCACTCGGGAGAGGCTCGACAGCTTCCAGTGCTGTTCTCTGCTCGTCTTTTAATGAAGGAATACTCTCCAGTTCTATTGTGGCATCCACGCTAACTTCTTTAGGAGCAACTATCTTTGTGTTGTGTAAAAAGTCACCTATGTGTGTTGTACAGCTCCTCACAGGATGCTGATTGGCCAAACTGCTGGTTGTATGACCCAAAGAAGAATCAGAATTACAATTATTTTGGTCAATACTGACCACAATTATTTAAGATTACTCACTGATTTTGGGAACATTACATATTCATAGTATTTTCAACACTGGGTTTTATTGAACTTCAAATAGATTTCAACTAAAAATAAATAACAGGAACTCACAGCACTCAAATCACACAACCACTCATGTTTGACTTGGTCCAGCGTTATATATTTGATCTGTGTATTGAAACTCAACATAAAGGACTCGACATAAGTAACATGCTGTGAGCTCATGGACAGGTAAAGTAGCCTATCTAATATCTGCTTTTTATGAAAACTGAGGTTCATTACTCAGTCTGCACTCTCTGCTGTCACAGCTCTCTGCTCTCGCTCACATGGGAGTGGTAATGTTTATGTTGGAGCTGACATTGGTGAACGTTGATGTAAAATGGAAATAAATCTGATAACGCTCAAGGAATTTAGTAATATCAGTTGTGGTTTTGAAATGAATCCTGAGTCCTCTTTATCTAAGACTGAGACCTAAAGAGAGCACAGATCTCGAGTGCACTGTGGGCAGTCAGCCCGGCTCTGCCAATAGGAAACGCTGGGAACATGGGAAGAGAAAATGGCTAATGGCTAGGCTAGACCTGCACTATAGGCCCTTTCATACTGCCGTGATATTTACCCCTCTGTAACGTCTCGTCTGCACTATGAAAGCACCAGAGGTGGGATGGGGGGATCAAGGGATCCCGGCTCTGTAGCGCCTTCAGAGGTAGTAACAGAGGCGTAAAATCGGTGGGACTGTTGCAAGCGGGACCACTATGAATCAGCCAAGCCAGCAAGGCGGGAAATGTGGCGTCACCCGTGAAGTCTGACCTTGTATTACTTGTGCAACAAACACCAGAGTAATAAGAAAGCAAGCAGGCCGCATAAACAGGAGATTAAAGATGGCTAACTGGAGAGACACCGAGGAACACAAGCTCCTTACACTACACACCAAAGAAGAAAAAAACAGCACAACGTTCAGTTCTTCTGCCATCATTGTTTTGAAATCAGCCACTGCTGCTTCTCGCTAATTGTACTCACACTGCTGCTGCTCTGTTACACGTCACTATCGTCTCCTACCACTATGCTCCCACCTTGTTCTGCAACGCCAGACTCATGGTGCCTAAGCATGAAGTGCCTCAGCCGGATGAACAGGAAAAATAACACAGAGTCGCATTATGCTGCAATTTATGGTCGTGCTGCCTCTGCTCTGTGTGTGAGAGTTTCACTGAGTGTGGGGCTCAGGCAGCTCCTCCACACATATGCATGTACACCGTGGCTTTAATTGACCTTAAAATGACAATAATACTGTTAATCTGGGCGTCCCGGTGGCACACCCGTTTGAGCGGATACCACAGAGGCACAATCCTACTATCAATAAAGCTGTAAAATGGCCAAAAAATATCTTTTAAAAAATAATAATATTGTTAATCGCAACACATAGTTATTGTGACAGGCCTAGTCTATGCTAAAGCTAACTCCTAATCAGCTATCAGTGTACAAAACAGATGAGCTGCGACTGTAGATCACCATTCCTGTATGGATTATGAACTGCGACATTGTCATTTTCATGTAAACTTTTTGAAAGCAACAGCGTTAAGAGAGTGAGTCTGAGCTTTTAAGGAGGGGCAAAAGTGCACCGCTGTAAAGGAAAGTGGTGCTCTGGATGACACAAGACTAAACAAAAGCACCATAGCTAAATGGAATGTAGCACAATCATCCATTTAACTTTATTATCTTCTTTTCATAATCGTTGTAAATCAAAATACATTTAGATCAATCGCAAAGTGGTCAGAAAATTCCCAGAGTGCCTTTTATTAATGAGTGCCTGGACACTAAAGCCACACAAGCCCCTTTAAAAACTGCATTTGTCCTCATACTAATATGAATGATCCATGGCAAAGAAGCCTGAAACATCTGATGAATGATTGGCTGTTAATTCACATACCAGGAACTGATCACTATCATTCATTTCCCTCCATCATCAGTAGAAAACCAATCTGTTTAGTGCAGAAGTGCCAAGAAACACAGATGTTGCTGACATGACAAAAAGGAGGATAAAAGATTGGATAAATACCTCACACTCACTGTTGTGTATGCATGTCAGGAGAGCAGCATTCCGACAAATTCTCAACAAACATGATTATTTGTTTGAAGAAGAAGCAAAATCTTCTCACTGTTGGCTACATTAAAGCGGCCTCCTGCTCTGTTTGGTAAGAGTCTGGTTAGGATCAGCGTGTGGAAACAGCTACAGATGTGTGTTCCTGTTTACACTGAGCGGGAGGTAATTGAGGAAGTCTGGCTCTCTCCTCGGGAGCTCTCTGCTGCTCAGTGGGAGCTGTGTTACTACTGAACCAAACATCTCACATCTCTCTCCTTGCTTTATCTCTGTCCTCACATGCCTCTTCCTCTCTTCCCCCCCTCTGCCTACTCCTTCCCTCTCTTCTTCTTCCGCTGGAGGAAATATTTGCTACTTAGCAGGAAAGATGCCATGTCTGCCTCATCCGAGAAGAGCCGCACCAAAGAGGCAACCAGATTCTCTTTTCTTCTCCGCCACAACAGGAGAGCTCCGTTTCCTAGCTTCATCCAGGGGAGCTGTGTTTGTGTCTGTCAGCAACACCTCCTTTAACCTCCATATCAGAAGACAGCGGGGGAGCAGCTTAGTCGACTCCCATGTGCATGCAAATGAGTTCATCTTTTGCGAACTTTCCCAGAAAACTCACATTATGTATTCAGCGATACTTCCTTCCCTTTCACACCTGCTCATCCTTACCTGGAACTGGCCGACGTAGTCGTCGTCTGTGGTGCCCTCTCTGCCCTCCTTCAGCGAGATGAGGGTGAAACCTCGGAAATAAGCAGGGCTGGTTGCCAGGAGGACCACTGTTGAGGAGGAGAGAGTGTTTTTACTCCACGGAGAGCAGGAAAGAGGCACATACATTCACACATCAGGGTCCCGCCATATGACACAGGGTCACTCTGGATGATGCCACATGACGGCAGGATTCCTGTGAGCATCAATGTGATGTGGAAGAGCGAGAGGCAGTAAACAGAGCCGAAGCATCTCACACTAGAATAACACAGAGCCTATAAATCTAATGCAGGGCGTTTGGTGCGGAGAACAGGCCAGGAACGGGAGACGTATAATAAGATGTGGGTGGAATTTCATTCAGCTCACCCTTGTGTCATACTAGATCATTTATCTTAAAATGTGCTCCCGGTGCTGAGAAGGAGGATGTCAATATTTTCAATCTTATCCAGCTTTTAAAAAGTGGAATTATTTGCGACTTAAAGGCTGCGAAGGCTTCTTTTTTTCCCCGGTGTTGTCCTTCACAGTTCCCTGATAGCTGATTAGAATTTAGCCCTGGATTGCTAAATGTGGCGTCACAGCCCA
>CAFUXE010000241.1:252925-270115 GCA_903364295.1 Serranus cabrilla
AAAGCATGATATGGAGTATGATCTCAGCGGGAGACTTTAAGGCAAGGTGACCTTTGAATTTTCAGCCTTGTTTTTGAGGCCAGTGTCGAACCTGCAGGACTTAAACTAATAAAAAAAAGAGAGAAAGTGGAACTGTTTTAGATTAATGTTGTTGGTTTTTAAAACTGCTTTGTGTTACTTGTAAAGTCACCAAACATCTATGTGAGTAGTATTTTTTTATGTGGCTAAATCCAGCAGGCAGGATAGGGACTTCAAGTTTGTAGGGGTCAGCTTAATTGGAGCCAGATCTGTGTGTCTTTTTGTGCATGTTTCTATGTGTGTGTCTGTGTGTGTGTGTCTCCTTGCTTGCTGGAAGAGGAGAGGAAGTGAATATGGGTCAGACATTATACCACTAAGTAGCCTTATCAAACCACAACTCTCCCTGCAGGAGCCAGAGGAGGCAGAGTGACTACTTTGGAAATTGTGTCCTCCAGGCTGCAATTTCAAGTGAAACTGATTACTGTGGCTATTCTTTGCGTTGTGAGGGTGTTGGGTACACTCAAGTTGTCTGACATGCAATAACAAAGATTAATAGGATTTTTTAAAGTAAAATCACCCTGTTTATCAACTTGATAAACACTTAATTCGGCGCAGGGTTACGCACTGCACTAGAAAACATTACCTCTGTAGGTGCTGCCGGGTTGATAGGCTTCCGGGTCTCCCTCCACTCTGAGCCTGAACTCATGGTGCCCATCCCTCCGGGTCCCCTGGGTCTGCGCCCGGAGGATCCGCCCGCAGTACCCGTCCGACCTGCCTCCGGAGGGCTCCTCCACGAAAGCGACGGCGTTGCACACGAAACTCGAGAGAAAATAGTACTGCAGAAACAGCAGATGGAAATACATTCCCATTTCGGAGCCCGGAGATGAGTGTACAGTGGCAGTTCAATCAAAAAATACACTCAAGTGGAAGAGGCGAAACAGCGGACAGAGGATCAGTTCCAGCCCCCTTCCCCCAGGAACTCCCACCAAACTACAGCAGCGTCACAGTCAGTGGTAAAGGTGAAGAGAAGGAGACGAGTCCATCCTGAACTGGAGAGAGCGCGTCAGGGGCGCACCGCGTTCAGAGGAGACAGGAGCTGCTGCTGCTGATCCCGGATCAGTGTGTGGTGTTCATAGAGAGTCTGAAAGCAGCAGGGGGGCCGCCGAATAACCGAGCGGCTGCACGCGGCTGTCTCCTTGACTTGAGGCGAGGGAAGATCCAAACTCCGCACTTTAAAATGAGCCCGCCCTCCCCTTAGACACTAACACACTTACACGTCTGTTGGGGAAACATACACATGTTCTGCCTGCTGCTAAAATATTAGACCAACATTGCTGCACTAAAATGTTTTTTTTTTCCCGCGTATGCCCTGTGCGTATTTACGCATTATTTGTTTTGCTGTTGTAATTTCAAATTTACCGTATTTCATGAAGAAACGAGCAATGGGCATCACTTAATATTACTCAGGAACGACCACTGAAGTTACAAAAATATTGTTCATGGTGTTGTTTAAATGAACTGTGGTTCTAAATTGATTTAATTCTAATAAACCTCAAATATGAAATATCTGAGCCCCAATACCACCTGCTGTCGTTTTATTTCATCACTTCTGGTTAAATACACACTTTTCTATATGGACTCGACATCTGCTCACACGTTGCCATCATAATCCCATGTAAACACTGAGACACTGATGCATTTACAATAGGAGAGTGGCCGCTAGGTGTCGCCATGGTATCTTGCTCTTTTAGCTACTTAGTAAATTTGTCACTCTTCTTATCACTGCACCCTTTACTCTCCCATCTCCTCAAGTTTTATTATAGTGTTGAGAAAAGTATGAGGGATTATGGAAATGCAGGGTTTAAGGTTCCATATTAAATGTGTAGTTTGACTCAGCTGAAGTTTGACTGAGGTTAAAATACTTTTTGCAATTTATTTTGTTCCTTTATGACATTTTGTAATCCTCCTTTATTCTGTCTGAATTATAAACACACAAAACTTTTTTTTATTATCTTTGACTTTCCTTGTATATTTAAAGTACTACAATTAAATGATCAATGTCTGTTTTGAAGTGTGGGAATAATAAAACCTCACGGAAATGAGCTGGAAACTAAAATGTCCATGTTTTCATGGCTTTTGTCCACATGCCAAACATGTGTGTGAGTCTTCATGAGTGTGTGTGTCTAAACCTGGGAGTGTTACCTAACTGAAAGCAGTTCTCGGAGCTGGAGATGGTTAAGCTAAACAGCATCAGCCTGGATGTCTCTGTGTGATGAATCCCATCTGGAGTGACTCTGCACTATAAACTGTCTGACGGATTGCTGACGTCTGGAGCGTACCCTCCATCGAGATCTGGATTCAAAAACAACCCGCTGACCTTTTCGGAATGGAAACAACCTGTTTGCACAGCAGCCAGTAACATTCCTGCATTCAAACATCCAACTCTTTGATTCAGTTTGAGGAAATCAGTATCAGTGTGAAACCGTCTAGTCTACCCTCAGGAAAATCACGTAAAATGCTCAGGAGAAGTTTCATCAAACTCTACATTCACCTGACTGGCATATGGTACATTAAACCCTCTATTTGTACAACCCTGATTCCAAAAAAGTTGTGATGCTTTGCAAAATGTAACTAAAACAGAATGTGATCATTCCTTTTTT
Organism: Serranus cabrilla; assembly: GCA_903364295.1. Taxonomy (NCBI): domain Eukaryota; kingdom Metazoa; phylum Chordata; class Actinopteri; order Perciformes; family Serranidae; genus Serranus; species Serranus cabrilla. The sequence goes on from CAFUXE010000241.1 coordinate 255,604, forward strand.
TTAAGATATTTTTTGGCCATGTGATAAAGAGTCTGATTCAAACCGGGCCGCCCGCTAACAAGGACTGTGCCTCTGTGGTATGTGCTCAACCAGGTGTGCTAACGACAATTTATTTAATGTTTGATTTATTAAATTCATGGAATTATTAAGTATATGCTTATATGAAATTTGATGCCAGAAAAGCTTTCCCAAAAAAGTTGGGACAGGGGCAACAAATGATTCGGGAAGTTATAAAATAACACGTTTAGAACATTTCACAGGTAAACAGTAATTAGTAGCCTAACAGGTGATAGTGATCAAACAGGTGACTGAGTATCAAAAAACAGAACAGTTACACTATTGTGTGAACATAACACACAATAGCAAGAAATATAGGGATGTTCAACATCCACAATCCATCATTAAAAGATTCTGAAATCTCTGCACATAAAGACCAAAGCGGAAAACTAACAATGGGTGATGACTCAGAATCCACATGATTGTATAAAGGGAATCACTACATGGGAACACGTGAAAAACCGTAAACACAGTTAACCGCTCAGCTACATCCAGACTGTTACCAGAGCAAAGTTAAAAGCCCGCGTCTGTGGTAGTATGGTGGTGTGTTAGTGCCCATTGCATCATGGTCACATGTCACATCTGTGAAGACACCATTGCTGTTTTGGAGCAACATATGCCGCCAAAAACTAAATATATTGCCTTTGTATAGTTTTTAATTGATTATATGTCAAAAATGATTTAGCAAATGTCCTCACTCTATTTTATTTACATTTCAGACATCTTGCCAACTGCTTTGGAGTTGTGTACATATTAATGTTTTAAGGAAGTGTGTCTGAATAGATTGATGTAAAATGCTGTCTCTGTATAAAATCCCTGCATCGATCCTCCCTAATAACATATGCATTTGTCTTTAGTCAACTTGCCTGCTTGAATAAGACTTTCATGAGGGTAATAAGGTCCTGATGCAGGAAGCTCGGGCCAAAAGGGTGTATTAAATATGAAAATTACACTGATCTTAGTGTGTGGAAGTCATTTCCTCTAATGGACTATAAGGGTCCTGAAAAAGCCCTCAATATTGTGCTCAAGTGTGTAATAGAATTTCTAATCATTTTACAAAGCTTTTTTATTCTGCTCATAGAAGGACTTTGCTTCATTTAAGTCCTTATTTCTATCTCAAGTAATGAAAATGGATTGCGTGAATTAAATTGTATAAGCTAAGGGGGCATCTGCCAAAATTACGACTACCACTCATTCATGTCATCACCCTCTGGCAAATATCTTGTAACTTGCCAAACAGGCCTACCTGTACACCATTAAACCACCACGGACTGCTCAAAGGCTGGACGGTTGTTAAGTTTAAGCACAAAAAAAAACTACACTTGTCAGGCTTGATAATAGGTTTTGTATTAAAAAAAATGACATAAAGCATTGACTTCAAGGATAAAAGACTATTGTCACGGCAGACACTAAACTGAACAAGGTATGGTCGATGTCGGTGTTAAATGATGCGTTCTATTTGGGTGTGGCAATGCTGCTATAGTACATACTCAGTCACAAAGCTTACTGGAGCATCTTAATGTAACAGCACCATTCTTTTTGGGGTTTGCTTTGGCCATTTGCGCTCTAACAGGTGTGCCACCGGGATGCCAAGAAAGCACACAGTGAGTAATATACCTTGTTGATGTATTGAAGATACTGATATTGCACCGTTTATGTACATTATGGTGCAGTTATGTCAGTTTTGGTGTGTGTGTTCTACTGGGAGCAGTGCTGGTTGTACAGCCTGACGGCTGCAGGAAGGAAGGACCTGTGATATCGCTGCTTCACACACTTTAGGTGAGGCAGTCTATCTCTGAAGGAGCTCTCCAGTGCTGTAAGAGCGTCCTGCAGGGGGTGGGAGACATAATGATGGATATGGAGATGAGTGTGATGCAATTTCTCCAGTCAGATATCTGGTTTCATGGGTAATCAGATATCATGGGCTAAACTCATAAGTCACTTCAGTTGTTGCTGACCAGTGAAAAACATGTATCACTATATTTGGTGACTTTTAGGTTACATCATTTTTTATCTAAATGGAAAAATTAAGATAAAGAATGGAAAACCCCCTAAAAAGCCTGTAACAATGCTGTTTTTCCTTGTGATTTTGGAGAAATCTATCCATCTATCAATTTAAAACATCGATTACATTTGATTTTCTCCTGGATAACATTTGCTCTTGACATCTCACAAAAAAGTTTCTAATCCACACATGGAGGTGGTTGGGTGGATATATGGGTCAAACAAACAAAGGACTTTACCATGAAACCAAATGTCAACGTCCAGTTATTTATGTAACAAACATTTATTTGACCTCAAAACATGATGTTTTACTGAAATGAACCGAGTAGTTTTGTTCTCTAAACCAACCAAACTGCAACCTTTTTGCAGCCTTAACCACATTTTTAAACTGTAGTTTTGTTTCAAATCACAACATTAACTCAATTTGTTTACAACTGTGACTTTAACCGCACTTTTGTTTGTTGAGAATGCACTTACATTGTACGGGAACATCATTTTTAGGAGGCACTCGAGTTGGATCTCAAGTGCTAAAGCCATTATGTCTAAATATAAAACCTCGGCACATGCAGGAGCACATCGTCATATCACAGCAGGTAGCTTTTATAATGACTTTCCCCTACTGTAATGTAGAATATAAGCTTTCTACGTTATTCATTTAACAGTGGAGGGCTCAGAGCCAGATAGCCATCAGAGGTAAATGAGATCTATATATCAAATTAAAGCACTTCATGAAACCCTCAGTATCTTATCCTGAAAGCAAACTGGCCAAAGTTTGAATTAAATGGAAAAAAACAGAAAGCTGAGAAAAGTGTAAGTATATTGGCTCTCTTGTATAAAGTTAGATGAAATGTAATTTTCTAACCTTTTGGCCTCAAGGCGAAGCCACAAACTCTGTTACCTCTGCTCTGTTGAGGAGACATCCATCAGTCATCTTCTCATGTTTTGTTAAAGAGCACAGGCATGCACACTCACAGTCACATGCACACACACACATACATGTGAGGTGACCACACACACACCACCAGCATCCTGGCAAATGATTGCCGACTGTGTCATTTCACAATTAAAAGAACATCAAGCAGATGCAATCAGCCCTGAATACCAAATATAATTACAAGAAATTGTTTGTGTGGAGTATATGTATGGCAGGTGTAGCTGCACATGTATAAGTGTGTGTGTGTCTGCTTATGTAAACCTATGTGTGACTGTGTTTTCAATAGACAATAGTAGTCGCATAGTAATTTGTTTGCAACATACAGTTGCAGACAAAATAATCTAAGGTTCTTATGAAAAAGCTGCAGTGATCAATATTTTTGTAATTACAAAGGATCAATGAGTGGAATGGATAAATATGCGTAATATGAAAGATGATGTTTGTAGTGCCAGCAGAGAATCATCACACGTTTCTTTAATTATTTGGGTCCATATTTGAATTCTTACTTGTTTGCAACTTAAAGCTGCACAAATCAATACTTTTATCATCAATGAAACAAATATGTCTGATGATGTGTAACGTGAAAACCCCCGCAGTAACCACTCAACACTGTAGACCTCTTTAGCTCTACGGACCATTTTAACACCAGCAGGCAGCTCTGATAAAGCTGCTGTACAATACCTCACCAGCACCAAACAGCAGGATGACAAAGTTAGCAACTGGCTGTTGGGCTCAGCAAAGCATTTAGCAGCTAAACAAGTTGGTGGAAACCAAAACAGAGCAACAAGGAATTAAGTTCTTAAGTCAAGTTTAAGTAGACAGTTGTTTTATGACTATGGCTTTTTCTGTTAAGTTTTTCACAGAAAGGAGTCAATCCTGGAGTATTCATGGTGTCTATATGATACTTTCAGCTCTTTGATTGTAGTATTTCAGATTAAAATGGGTTGCCCAGGTGTCTAAATAGTTAAGAGGCATACTATATACCCACTGCAGACTTAGCTGCCTGTCTGTCTCTCCACAGTCAACGTAGTACGCCAGCAGCAGTGGTGTACTATTTACTAATCATAGCAGAATATTTTACATGCTTTTTTAAATGTCTGGAGGGGAAAACAAAGAAATTAAATAGTGACCTTGGACTTGTTGTAACCAACACCATGACAGTTGTTGGTAGTTTAATAGCATCTTTCAGCTCTGTTAAAGGTGCAGTATGTGATTTTGGTGAAAGATGGTTGATTGTTCACAGTAAATCAGCCCAAAGCATCGGTGTTTGATGAACCTGGCAATGAGACAAATAGATCATAATCAAAGAAAACACTCAAAGTTAAAACTAATTGTGACAGACATACAGTATGTGACCTCTATAGTGCCATGAAAATAGTAAAAGTTTAGATCATCAGCACTATATTATTCAATGAGATTTCCACCAAAAAGAACAAGATGCAAACAGTCCCACATTAGAGTTTCTTTTCTCTTGGCCCACTGGAGCGCTGCTCTGGTCTGGTGGAAATCACCACCCAGAAAAGTCTGATGGCTATGCAACAGTGTGTCTGCCAACAAATTATAGTGACTGAACATCTATTACAAAGTGTCAGTCTACTGCCCTTATCCAAAATGATTTTAAAGTATGAAGCGTAATTTACATGCAGTCTTACCTCCTGAAGCTAAATGAATCATTCATGACAAATTGGTGGAGATACAACACAGTGAGAGCACGTATATGGATATTACTTTCATGCAGTCCCCATGCATGGACATCTCTGTTCCATTTCCAAACCCTCACTGCCCTGACACTCACCACAAATATCTGGCTCTGTCAATCAAATTTAACAAGCTATAGATGGAGGGAGGCAGCGTCGACGTATGTGTGTGTGTAAGTGTGTGTGGTTGGGGGTTAATGGCAGCCCTCAGAACCAGACAGGAAAAAAGCCTGAAAGTAAAAAGACTCAGAGGGAGTGACAGAGAACTGAATTAAAGTAACAGCAGGTAGAGCAGTGTATAATGACACCAAGCTGTGTCCATTGTGTTTCTATGGAGAGCCAAAGGTTGCGCTTCAGTTTGTCCAATCCTTCTGATCACCAATTAAGGACTGCCAGGGGCAAAGCACAACTCCATTGAGTCACGTTACAGTATTGAAATAAATGCTAAGTGGGGGTGGGGAAATTATAATCACCCAGCTCACAGTCCTAATGACAAGAAAACGCAATGTTTCAGATGCAGTTCGAGCTCATCAAATCTTGAAACAGTAGCAGCTCTGCATATCCACAGTAGGGTGGAATAATTGAGCTGACATTTGGAGAGGGAGCACGCAATCAGCCTCTCTGTGTTCTGTCTGCTGTACCTTTACCTCCAACTAATCTACACTTCTAATAATGTATTCTGACTGAATGTGATTCTCCTTTTTTTTATGTTCTTCTTTCTGCTCTCACATCACGCTTCTGTTCAAATGTTTATGAGCTACACAAGCAGTTCGGCTACAGGCCTGTGGATGGCGACGTTGGTCGGTGGGTCAATCTGTCCATCCACAATGGACATTTTGTATGTACATTGATGGGCCCAGATCCTGAAACCTTTGCCCTGACATTTCATCAAACACCACTACGAGGTTGATACCATAGACTGTAGGTTGACACACGTGTACGGTGGCCATATTTTCAAACCTCCTAAGCCGGGACCCTTTAGTGTATGCACATTCATTCACACGCACATGTGCCAAAGGCATTTCCATCAGCAATTATTTCAGCAGTGAGTACAGTACCTTTCAACACATGCAGCATTTTTGTCATTTGCACTTTCAAATTATTCTATAAGCTACATGCTATCAAATGTGATACAGTGAAACAGTATATAACAGCAACTTATTTCACTAGTCAACTGAACAACAACAACCATAAAAATAACGCAACTAAGTATTAACTGACACTTATTTACAGCCCAGATGTCAACCTTTCAGTTGCTGTTAGATATAATATTTTAACATAAATTATGCCAGAGAAAAAACATAAAATAAAGTCACTAAAGGGTCAGAGAAAAGCAAGTTAGCAACCTTTAACTAGACCAAACTGTTGAATAAGTTGACAGGCCAACATTGCCTTCCTTGGCTATACCTGTAAAGGACTGGTGGTATGGTGAGATTGGTTCAGTGAACATCTGATGTGGTGCACATTTAAACACAGGATCCAGGATGCCGTTCCAACAATTTATTCACTCAAAAGGTCAACAGTAGGATGGATAGATAGATGGATGACTTTTTTCTATACAATGAAATGCAGAGAAATATAACTTAATCTCAGAAATATCAAACAAATAATGACAATAATAAATTAGGTTAGTCACTTAACTCACTTCATTAACGCATCCACCATGGTTTCCATCTACTCAACAGGAATGAACCTGGTAATCTAATATAACAAAACACAATTACTTTCAAACAATACATGGCATATCAACCAACTGAACTAGGTATTTTAAGGTAAAAAAATAACTCAAGATGAACTCACATCCATTCTCTTTGTTCTGGCTGGTGTTTGGAGGGAAATCAGAGAGGAAGTGACAGGCCTGGAGGGCGGAGCTTTATAGGCTTGGGGGGAATGGTCATCTCATGAGTGACAGGGTGATGCTATGGGCTCTCTAGGGACTTGTGATTTTAACAATACCATTAGCTATAGTGTTAGCATGAAAAAGATCAAGGTACAGATAAAGGTATCCAAACATATTCCAAACGTGAAATGTTGCTTAGGTATAAGACCAGAGCAGATCTCAGTTGAAAAACAAAGTTTCAAAAGTAATACTACCACCGTGACTCCTCTCTGGCTCTGGCAGGCCTGGCTGACTCGCACATGTGGCGTCTTTCTGCAAAAATTGCATCAGCTCATTGACAAATGTCATTATCGTTAGCTTCTCCACTCTGTCAGTTTCTGCAATACTGAGTATCACTGGCCTCACTGCTGCTCAATTCTGAATACAACTTTGAATACAGTGTGACTGTGTCTGGAACATTGCTTTGACTTTTTCATTCAGGGGTTCTGGTGAGAAAGAAATTCAGTCAGAAAAATCAGTGTCCATGACAATGTTCTTTTGCCTCCTTTGATCCTTTTCTCTTCCTTATTCTCTACTTTTGTTTCTCATCTTCTCTTTCAGAGCGTCCCTTCCCCATTATTTCTTCATTTGAGACAATCAAGTTCAAAAGCATGTTTTCACCTTGTTATCTAGATCTAATGAAATCATATGAGGTATATTCAATGCTGTATTGAAAAAATATATACTGAGAGTAGAAAGGAAATGCTGAATTGCAGCAATTCGTCCCTTTACAGAAATTAATTTGAGCAGTAGTTTGATAATTTGATCCAGTAGACAGTAGTTCCACTGAAAATTTCACATCAAACTCTCAAGATTATCCAGAATACCTGAAGCATTGAAGCAGAAGTGAGAAATCCGGAACATAAATATTAGCATGGCTGGTGACCCTTTAAGAAACGTTACATTTTCTTGACTCACATTCTCATGGCCCAAGCATTGAGAGCTGTCAATCTGCCAAGTAAAATATTATATCATACCTCTTAAATCTCTTGAGAAGCCTGAGGGAGCTTCAGATGGACGTGGGAATAATGACATATTCCTTATCTGCATATCAAACAGCACTATGTGGTGTCCCTTCCCACAAGGCTGAGAAACTCTGGCCTAAGTGCTGCATGGAAACATTATTTTTTAGACTATATTTTGTTACATGTTGTGTAGTTGTGTACGTATGTTTGTATTACATTCTATTATAACTGTGATGGAAGTGCATGATCTGGATGCTGGTTGCTAATCCTCACTGGATTATCTATCTACTTATGTTAAGGGCTAAATGGACAAATCCAGGTTGTAGCCAAATGTAAACATACAAAATGCAACACATCAGAACCTCCACAGCACACCGTGACTTCCACATGTTTGCACTTTGAATAGCATGCCAACAACAAGGACGGCTAAAGACCAGAAAGTCTGCCTGCGGCCTGCCCTGATCCTACTCCAGCTAGTCTAAAGCACTCTTAATGATTCCTGACTGGAATTGTGCTTTAAGCAGTAACCAGTAACGTTACGGGACTATTTCTTAACAGGACTTTTGCACCAGTCCAGGTCACATGGCAAAGTTATGTTTTGTGTTCTCAGACCTACATACACATCACACAGGCTACTGTCATCTATTGGAGGGGTGGATTGTCAACTTAACTGAACATTCCTGATTGCACTGTAAGTAAAAATGTTTAATGTTTCAACAGTTGATTGAATACAAAATGGAACAAGTCTCCCTCCACTCAAAAATGTGTTTTTCTTATGCTTATGTCCCCCTGCACTGCCCTACGATCTGAGATAGAAATGTACACTGAACAAGCTTGATTAGGTACGTCGCAACCTTTAAAAGACAATAAAAAGCTATTAAAGAAACCTGAAACCTCCAGCACAAATAAAGCATGCCATATTTCCAATATCCCATTGGTCTGACAGCCCAATTATCTGAAGAAGTGATCATTTTCTGTGCCAGAAGAAGCACGTTGGCTAGCTATACTTATCATTCTGATGTGGCTCAACCATGTCTGAATGACCCTCTCAGATGTTTCCTCTAATGAAGAAAATAGACCAGAGGCAAAACTACCTCTGCAGTCTGCACATTGGGACCAGCTCGTACTGCTCTGTCACCAGTCAACCAAGCAAGAGCGGTGGTGGTGGGCGGGGCGGCACCCAGCTGTGGCGGTTCCACAGTCTGAGGCAAAAATCCCTCTAACCAATATTAATCACTATTATTTTAGAAATAATCTGACACCAATGGTCATATTATATACAATACTTCGACTCTTTTGCTTCTGGTGTTACAGGTGAGCTTGTTTCCCTGGTAACTATTGACGGCAGATGCCGCAATGCGAAATTACAGGAATATCAGGAGGAATATCCTGCATATTTGTGAATTGGTACATTCAATGAACCTAGAATTATACAGTTATCCTCTAATGGTGGTTTCTGGGAACTGTGTGCCACCAACAATGCTGCCTTTTCCATGCAACAGCGCCACTGAGAGCTTCAAAGAGGTCAATAGGCAACAACAACATAGGCCTAATGTCAGTATTCTGAGTACACATGAAACACAGACATGGGAGGTCATTTGTAGATCACATGAGGTCCTGTGGTAAAGCTAGTCCTGTGTGAATGAGAGATTATGGAGCATGCAATTAAAACATGATTACACTACTCCATTTCTCTCACCATCTGAGTTTCAGGACCAAAAAAAGTCTGCACCAAGTTTTCTCCCTGTCTGTGGGCTTTTTATCCATAACTAAATCTTGAGAACTTTTTGTATTCTTAAAAGTGTTTCTGTGTCTTGACTGAAACAGAAGAAACCTGAACCACTGACAAAAAAAGAAAATCCTTTTGACATTAAAACAAATCTGCTGCTGCAGCTTGTGACCATGCAGACTTTTTCCGGCTGTATTTGTTGCCAGCATACTTCAGGATATTGGATGGTCTTTTTGAGCTTTGTGCCACTTGAAATAATAGCATGAATGATTGAAAACAGTCAGAGGTAAAATGAAGCTCTTCAATTGGTGGGTCAGTGTATAAGGATTTTTTTGCTGGTATGTGTACGTTGCAAAATGCTGCTGAGTTCATCCAGAATGAACTGACATGCATAAATAAATGGAAAAGTTCATGACACCATATCCTAACCTCCAGCAGAACTATAGCTGACACACACACACACAACCAGAACCAGACCTGGACACACACACACACACACACACTAACATACACATTTAAATGTACAATTCCTGTTCCACGTCTCACCTAAAAATTGAATGCCAGGTTGCACTTCTTTCTGCTTGGTCATGATTTTATAATCTACGTTTCCTGCAAGAATGAATGTAAAGATTTTGCCACTAACAGCTCATAATTGCTTTATGGGATTCAAGGTAATGTTTGTCGCAGTTCAGTTAAGATTTCACAGTCCACTGTTGCAGTTATAGCAAACATTGCCTGATGAATGGGAGAAAAACAACACCTTGCAAAAACACAAAGTTGCTAAAACAGAGAAGCGGAAACTTGAAAGGAAAACATTATTGGTGGTGTCTCCGTAGAGTATACTGCAAATATGCTGCAGTTGTATTTTATAGTCCACGCGAGACACTGTGTGTGATAAAACAATAAACTTTACTCTTCTCATTTTGGATTATTGTGTGTTATCGACAAAACTAAGGTGTTACGGATGTCTCCTTTAATACTTCTTTATTTAGTAGCTAGGCTGAGCCTCTTTATCAGACAAATGTGGCAACAGCATCATCCTGAGGAGAACAGGTTCTGGGGAGCCACGCTTGAAAATAATTTAAAAAGGACTGGGTCAGCATTCTGTGTAAGAGGAACTAAACTTTCCTCAAGTTGGCTTTTTCTCCCTCACCCCATTAGAGAAAAACAATAACTGAGAAGTAGCAGTAAGAGGTAACCGGCAGAGATACTGCAGGGTCACTGGGTCAGCTTATGCAATCATTTTCACGTTAATAACATTTGTGAACAAAATGGGCTAAAGTATTATTTCCAGATATTGTACTTTGGATAATTTTCATGCACCTTTGTGCTGACTGTGGTTTTCCGGGACCTTTTCATTCACTCTGACAAACGTCTTCTGCTCAGGGAAATCCCTGGGAATTTCATCTATATTGTACAATTCCACTTGTCGCAATTTATCCGATAGCGATTTTCAGTATCAATGCAGGATGTAGTGTGCCCTTTATCTATTCGGGCAAAATGTGAAACCAAGATGGTGGCTCGGATGTAGTGCATTTACATTTCATGCAGGCCCCCTGAGTTCCTGATCTGTTACACACCTGGTATTCCCTAACATGAACCTTTCTGCTGTTGCCATGTAAAGATATTGCAGAAAACAGAAAATTGGCATTAGAAAAAGTATGTAATCTGAGGTTATGCAAATTAGCAACCTGAAAAGGTAAGGCAATGCAGAAGTGCCTTAAAACTACAAATCCAGCAGAGGGCGACTCCACTGGGTGCAAAAAGTCAGTTTGTTTGAAAGTCAATGAGAAAACAACCCTTCTTCTCACTTGACTTAGTACATTAACACACATTCTTATAATGTGTTTATGGTCTCAATTGCTAACTTCAACTCTTCTTCAATACGGCATGATTTTTATTTTGTAAAATATTGTTCAATTTAGAGTAATATAGATACTAAAACAGGGTATGCGTAAGGACATGGCTACCTTCTGATTGACAGCGTTTGGTTGAGCTTATAGACAAGGAATCAACTGTTCAGTTTGAATAACGGATGCCTCTTGCTAACCAAGCTAGCTGGTGCTAGCATTAGATCATCTATCTGCACCCTGATCTAATGTGCATATCTGCAGGTTGAAAAAAAAACATGATGGCAACAGCCAAAATCCAAGAAAGCAACGGCCTAAACAGGCTCGAGGCTTCAGAAACAGAGTCCATAAAGTGGGTGATGTCATGGTGTCCATGTCCATTATCTTAAGACAGTCCACAGTTGTTATGCTAAAGTAGGCTCTCATGGGATGGAAACTTAATTTACAGGAGAGAATAAAGTGAAGATGTTATTTATATGGAGAGGGATAGAATAATTGGTTGTCATCATGCCAAAATGCCATCTTTTCAAACATGATATATCGTAATCAAACAAGCAAATGAACGATCATGTGTTCCCAGGAGAACAAAACCCTCATGACTTTAATGGCCCTATCATAAATAAGAACAGGCTCAGTATTGTTTGTTCACTGGTTCATTATTTTGTAATGAACATTACAGCTTGTACGAGCTGCTAGCAAGGTTTTAGCCTTGTCTCACTGTTACACCAGCTGTTGCCCCTCTTGCTGTTGGCCATTATAGTCTCACAAGACTATTAATTAGCAGTCCTTCACCTTGATTAAAGGACAACTGTTTGCCACTGACAGCCCAGCATTGCCTACAGGTGATATGCTTGTAGTGGCAGCAGATGGTGGCATGTGTTAGCTTTGCTCCTGCTGTTGTTTGGCTAATGAATTGGGTGTGTCAGCTTATTAGAAACAGAAACCAAACCTGAGTCCTGCACTACCAAACATGCTCAGCATACCCAGGGTGTCTTTCAGTGTTCTGGCTCCACTGAACCACAACCACAATCATGCTAAGCAGTCACGAGGCATGGGTTTCACTTTGGTAAGTCAACTCAGTCAACCCAATCTAGTTATGAACACATTCATTTCAAAGTTGCAGAGTTGTACCATATGACCAATTGCAAAAATGCCCAATGGCAGCAGTGCAGCATATTTTAAACACAAAGAGTAAAATGTTTTAGTGAAATACAAAAAAAAAACGACCAGGCATAAAGCAACACAGCTGCAGCTGCCAAATATGTAAATCATAGACTGTATGTTATCATATAAGTGGTATTTATTGTATATATATATAGCTGCTGCAGCTGAAAGAATAAAGGTCAATTTGTGTTACATGCCATAAGAACATATCTAAGCAACACATTCATTTCATGAAGTCAGTGTATATGAGTACCAGTATGGAAACAAGTAGATCTGACTTTCTTTTCTTTCTTTCCATCAAATTCATGTGTTGCTTACTTTTGTTACATTGTTGTGACATGGATAATGGAGGGTTTTTATAGCATGGATGCCAATTTAAGGCTTTCAGCTACAAACCGATGATGTGAATCAAAAATAAAAAAATCATAACATTGTTAAAAGCAGTTAGTACAACATGTTCCAGGCTTTATTGTTTCAATCAGCCTGCACATGTCACATGAAAATCATTGGTAAAAGCCAAAGGGCTTTGCTCTAGATCATGTTTGTTGTGCAGCATAGTTTTTCATGGTGTTAACCTTTCTAACCACTAACCCTGCTTTGTAGTACAGGGCCAGTGCAGTTTAATTATGAAACACACTCCTGACATTGTAAAATATCTCATTAGTTATCACTTTTTTCATGACCTGACAAAATACTAAAACAATTTACATTGTAAAGTTCTGGCTTTAGTTTGTATGTATTAATTTTATCAGTGTGTAGCTGCATTTACAGCATGGCTGCAAACTCTCTTATACACATTGTGCTGCATTCACATGGATGTAAAGAGATACACCAGAGTAAGGACCATCATTCATATTTGTAAATCCATGCTTCTGTTCATGCAGCTATAGCAACATGTGCCAACTAAGAAGTCCATTTAGTCAAATAGAAATGACGGAAATGACATAAAGTGCACTGTCTAGTCTTTGGTGATCCTCAGTATCATCTCCTGCTAACAGCGAGCCCCCTTAACGGGTGGAATAACTTGCTTGTACGGGCATTTGTGGTTCCCAGAAAACAAATTCTGATGTCTCCATCGTGGCTTGGAACAGTCCCACTGAGACGCTGGCATGGTTTTAGACTCTTTGTCTTGTTGAATAAAGAATAGAAGATACTCTCACCACAGACACATACTGTCTATAACATTCTGCAGCTACTTCTGCTTTCAGTCATACATCTTTTAGGTACATAATTGTTTTTTCACAGCATGTTAGCTGAAAGATTGTGAAAAAACTATGCCGAAAGGTTTTTGTCATTTATTGTTGCATCCACATCTCCGTCCTGTCAATCTCCTCCACACGAGTGTGTGTGCGTGTGGAGAGGACAGTAGAGATGCTGTGATGGAGACGGTGAAAGAGAATGAATGAGATATGTGGATAAGGATCCTGCTTGTGTTCACTTCACAGTGAACAAGGGAAATAACAAGCCAAAAGTCTGGTTTTTCTTTTTAAAACTCCACACAAACAAGACTTACATGTAATACAGTGTGAAGGTGAGCTGAAAGCGGTGCAAGCACACCTCCTCCTGATCAGAAAAAAGGTACCGTTGGCTACCAGTATGGAATTACAGCTACCAGTACAGACATCGTTTTAACTGTAAATGTAAATGAGCCGTGGAAGATGTACTGTAAACATGGATGAGGTTCATATTGGTATAAGTACTTATCAGGGGAGCCCGGCCTTTAACATAACCCTTAAAAAATATAAATTCTCCAATTCCCTTTTCTAGCTTTCTGTGGACCTGAGATATGCTACAGCTAGAATTGTCCATTTTTGGAGAAGTTTTTGGGAACCCAAAGTATTTGTTGCAACATAGTCAGATACTAATGTTTTCAAAGTTTTGTGGGAACACTAAAGTCATTGAAGATTTAAACCCTCACAAACAAATTGCACTGTACCTGCATGGTTGTGTATATGTGTGTGTGATGCTGGAATAATTGCAGCTCTCCTGGAGCACACTGGCTGTCCTTTATTACCTCTGTAAAGGGCCTAAGGCCTTTCAGGCTTACAGCACTTACAATAGCTGTGCAGGCCTAAATTGCCTGGCGATGTCCCTAAGCAAACTCATCCGTTTTGCTGCATGTATTATCATATTTCTAAATCCACCTGATACACTTTTGGAACTAATTGACCACTTTCTGTGGAAATGAAGCATCAAGGACACACCAGGACCCCCTCATCTACACTCTGTGTGT
>CAFUXE010000241.1:283009-302874 GCA_903364295.1 Serranus cabrilla
CACACACACACACACACACACACACGGTGCTAATAGTCAAAGTAATCACTTCAAGAGATGATATGAAGGGATATTTCTGTTCCCATCTCATCATGATGATGCCATGTTGTACATTAAGCTGTCTAGTAAAAAAAACACTTGTGAAAAATCATTTAGTGACTTGAGGGTGCCATGTTTGATTATTTCATGAGTCCCACTTTTGTGTATTGATAACCTGTAAGTCTTTTCCCCATTCTGCACTGATTTTCTAAATGACTCTCTTAGATGCAACAACACAGCAACAGGGAAGTTTCCTCACAGGGAAATGACATGTGAAGATGTGAAGTAATTACCTCCATCAAGGAGGTTATGTCTTCACTTTGTTGTGTGTTTGTCAGCAGGAATATGGAAAAACTACTGGCCCGATTTTCATGAAACTTGATGGGAGGGTGTAGCACTGGCCGAGGAAGAACCCATTACATTTTGGAGCGGAACCACTAATGGGGTGGAAACACAAATTATTTTTCACTTTCATTAACATAGTGATGTAGGGCAGAGGTCTGCGCTCCCCGAGCACCCTCCTCGTTCTAAACTTGATCAATTTTCAAAGTTTGTCTCACTTTTCTGTTTTTGTAGTTGTGTTATGCAGCATTTGAGTGTAACTGATGATGGACAGGATAAATTACTATTAGAGCAGGAGCTAATCAATGCTAATCCATACCTGAATAATTTCTCTGTGCCATCACACAGTCTCACCTTTAAACACAAAGAGAAAATGAGACGTGTACAGACATTTGTTCAAATGTCAGTTTCCCTTCCTTCTAAACAGATGTCCTTCGGACTTCGAAAGCCTTTTGAATTAAAGCAAGGTGTGTGTGTGTGTTTGTGTATTCTGGTACTGCATGAAAGGGTGCGTGAGAGATAGCTTTTCAAAAGAAAAAAAAAAATCTATGCTGTCATAAATTATTCATCTAGCAAAGAACTTGTTGATTTTTCCCCCCTGAGCGGGCTGTACACATGTTTCCAGATAATTAATGCTCATCTGTTGGGAACCTTTTCTTTTGGGGAGTTATTATATGAAAATGAAAAATTTCCGGAGTATTCTGAGGAAACCCACTGAATGGGAATGATGAAGCTTTTGTTGAATCAATTTTCTTATAAAGCTTCAAGGCCTTCTGTCTATGTAAGCTAAACCTGTTTACAGTCTGCTTCACTGACAAAACTCATTCTAATGCCGCGTCACAGCCAAGGACACTCGATGCTACCTTAAGATGCAAAACGATGTTTCAGTCGCAGGCGTCTTGGGCTCAGCTCGGCCCCAGACGCAGCGATGGTTCTCAGGCAAAAAACACAGCAAAGTTATTGGAAAGAGAGAATTACATCAAGTTTCATTGTATGGGGTGTGATTTGTTAGGAGACAGGCATGCAGTGTCTTGCTGAGTGGCTCCATAATCACTGTATGTACCACGGTGTGAGATCCCAGATACTGGGAGAGAAGAGAAGTCCTTCTTCTCTCTGCACACTAAGTCTATTTGAATGAGTCTTCATATTGTACCTCATATTCTCTTCTTACCATTCAAAATGTACTGTAATTACCTCACTTAGA
The DNA here is from genome assembly GCA_903364295.1 of Serranus cabrilla. NCBI lineage: Eukaryota > Metazoa > Chordata > Actinopteri > Perciformes > Serranidae > Serranus > Serranus cabrilla. The sequence continues at coordinate 284,595 of CAFUXE010000241.1, forward strand.
ACTTTGGACTGTTTTCATCATAAAACCTTGGAAGTCTCATCCGACTGAATGTCAGCATCAGATTAAACCAGTCTGATGTTCCACTGAAAGCAGCAATAATGTTTAAATGTCCACTATTTCTCTATTTATTTCCTTTGCTTGTTTTTTCAACCTTAATTACCACACACAATCATGGTGAATCTTGCATTTTTTGCAGCCTGAGGGCAAAGTCTATCATACAATAAAGAGATCACATCTGTTACTTACAGTAATACAAATGGGTATTTATGATATTAGCCGTCTAAGTGTACAATAATGGGCACAAGGCTTCAGTCTGGTAGACTGCAGGAGAGTCAAACTCCTCCACTCAAGAGTAAATCATCTATCAATGCTTGGGTCCAATCCATGAGTTCTGAAGTTGAACATTTTCAGCTCTTAAATGTTACAAATATAGTCCCATTGTGTGGACATATCTGGATATGTGGCCAACTTCACCTCAAATGCACTCTTGATGGTTGTTCCTTTGTGTGACCACCACAACTACATTACCCTGTAATTAAATCTGCCCACTGGAAGGCTGGGTCCATACAGCTGGACTATCCAAGGTTGCCAGCAGTGAATTACAGAGATCCATTTTACTGTAATTGTAATGCTGTTTCCTGTTCTTAATGTCAAGACCCTGAGGGGGTGAAACAAAGCTCTTGCCTGTAGATTGAAGGCTATTTAAACCCCAAGATGGAAGCTTATTATCTTTTTTTGGCTGGATTGTACAGCTGTGGGAAGTGAATCACAGCTGGGTGGTAATATACTGCTCCATCATGATGCTGACGTAAGCGGCTAATTAGCACAATATGTTACAAGATCTCTCCACAGGACATTTAGCGTCACATGCAATGGGCTTGCTGGGTTCCATTGCTCAGCCTTAACTAACTGTTGTGACAGGCCAGTGACAGGGCCTGAGAGGACCAGAGCAGAATAAAGAAGAAGAGTCTCATCTCATTTTTAGTACCTGGCTAGTTGGAAGGTTAATATCAAGAGAAACACCCATGCTGTCAGCCAATGAATATTTTACATTTATGACACCATAAAGCTTGGTAGAGCTGAGGAGCACTCATAATTTCCTGTTGGTTCATCATTGCAGGCAACCACTTTTACAACCACGCGGCCATATGAAGCACTGTGAACACAAACATATTAAAGATGCACTTTCCAAGATATGGCCACATCACAAAAATTACATTATCAACAGCGAACAAAGAAGTGACAGATTTGGCTTTTTGTCAGAGATACCTACATTATGTTGCAAAGATATCTACTCACATTAGCATGTTAACCAGCGAGCATCGGTCCGTCCTGTCTTTTAAATTCAAGTAAGCAAAGAGGCTAAAGAAGCACTCAGAGAGGATAAAGAAGTGGATGCAGTGTCAACAATGCTACAACTGATAGACTGACTGTTTAGGCATGCTGTCATAGTAGGTTTCACCATGTAAAGGGATAGTTCTGGATTTTGGACATTACAGTGTATGAAATAGAAATAACCCATTCCGTAATTTTCTGTATTTTAGTGCCAGTGTTGATCAGATTTTCAGAACATTTCTTTTATTTCAAAACAAAAAAGTACACCAGCTTATTAATTATGCCTGCTTCAAACTGTATCTCTTTTAAATAATAATCTTATTAATATTTTTTAACTGCCTTAAACTATTTACTTCATACAACACAGGGTTGTGCAACAAATGCATTTGTATATGCTGCGCAAGAAAAACAAAACAAAAACAGTAATGAATTCCTGCCGTCCATTTCTTAATTTGCATCAGGATGTAACAGCAGCAGCAGAGCAGCAGGGATTCTCTTGGCAGATAATATGGTTGCATCTTAACATTAAAACTGCATTGTCCTGAAGAATAAATAAGACAGAGAGCTTGTTCTAAAATGTGGTTGGTTTTGGGCCATTTTAATTTCATGTTTAAATGTATTGTTGCCCATGAGCCAGCGGAGAGAGAGAGAGTCCTCACATGGGTGACAAAGGGGTTGTCCGAGTATAGACTTTAGTATAGAGGCGATACTGAAACTTTCTTGACTGAGGCCCACTGTAACTTTACAATTCTCAGGTTTTTCAGTGAAGTATATTAAGCTACAATGCAGCCTGTGCATTGTAAGTGACTGTAAGGCTGAATGTGCACCAGCAGCTCCACGTTACACTGCATGAAATGTCTGTATTTTTATGAGCTTTGATAATCTGGTCATGGATAACACCTCTCGCCTGGTGGGGTACTCATAAAACTGAGCTTCATCCATGGCCACTCTAGGTTACTGCACACTTGCCTTTAAATACATTTTACAGTTCACATACATATTTGTAGTCACAAGTGTGACCTTCTTGCAGGAATGTGCAGAGGTGTGGCTGTGTTTATATGTGTTTTGGAGTGGAAACACTGTGAAACGATCAGAAATTAACATTTTATTTCTGATTCACGACACCGCAGCTCGCTCAACCACAGATACATGAATCTAGTAAGACCTACTCAGACTAATTATTCAGTCTGACAGTCATTAAAAATGTATATAGTTTAATGACAGACATCTGACTGTCAGCGGTTTGCTCAGAGAAAGTCTCGGGCTGCATTCGAGTAAGGATTGTAGGATTATTTCATTGGTAAAAAGTACAGATGTTCCAGTGAAAACCATCCAAAGCAAGGTGTGAATTACCCCGAGCTACCAAGAAACTAACTAAGGCCGCGGTCTCAATCTGCATTCTTGTCTGTACTCGAGTTCTCATGGACTTGTGAAATGTTATCAGTCACAGCCCAAACACTGTTCCAGTTCAAAGTAAATTTATCAAATTTCAAAATTTGCTCCGTTATCAGAGATGTGAGGATTCACAGGCCGGATGAGAACGTCTGTTTCCCTCACAGAGTCTTATCTCAGCGAGCTCTATGGTAATTCACCAGTGGTTCAGACACTTCCATCGCATTTTCATAAAGTAATGCCTTTTGGAAGATTTTGTTTTGATCCCAGAAAAAAAATCAAATATATGCTGTCGCCACGTTAGTTTGTATGCAGATAAAGTTATGTTGTGTTTTTACCATTAAGGCACAACAGCAGCGCTGGACTGGAATTATTGTATGTACAGATCTACCACATAAAAATCATTACTGGTGTCTAAGGTTATGCTTCCATCAATAAACATTGCATTGGTCAATACTGAAACCACCTTTTTAAAAACTGAATTTATAAAAACATTTTTGTTGAAACAAAAGAAATCCTGAAGAGCCAGTGCTACTCTAATTAAACATCAACAACATGTGAAGTATAATCATTCATACGGTGATGGGTCTGGTTCTCCCTTTCTCCTGCATTTGGCCACAGCTTTAATAAACATTACAACTTAATGCATTTTGGATAGCATCTTCTTGAATGTCTAATCCAACCTTGACAGTCCTCAGAAGTGTCTTCACACGCTGCATTCAGAACATCACACCTTCCACCTCCACGCACAGAAAAACTTCTGTATGGGGTTTATGAAGGGGCAGTAAGGAGGCAGGAAGACTTCTGACATCCTGGGATGTGCTGTGACTGAGACAGAGTGGTGGGATGTCTTATAATCCACACAATAACAAAGGTGGGTGAGTTTATTGCTTCTGGACAAATCAATTATGCAGGACATCCAGAAAAGAAATGAATCTTCTGTATTGTAGCAGCCAATCAGTTGTTTGTGTGACAGCAAACCACCACTGGACAGTGCTGTACACATTGTGATGTCACCTCGACAGTAGTGTTGTCACAATACCAAATTATGACTTGTTGATACTGATTCTGAAATCAAGCTAGGAGTGGCACAGCGGGGCAAAGGGGGGCGATGTGATGTGGATTCTGGCAGGAGATAAAGGACATGATAGAACTGCCCCCTGAGGAGTAGCCCAGTCCAGCCAAATGTTCGACTGTGCACTGTAGAGGGCTGCTGTGCGAGGGAAAGGCTTTATGACACTGACAGAGGATCCTCCTGCCATATTTTAGATTAAGGCCAAAGACTAATCTAGCCTTGCCTTCTCTCTGTGTAGACAGACTTCATCACGTCGCAATAAACACTAGGAGCAACTGACCGATGTTTAAGACTTGAAAACAGCTGTAATATTATCTCCAGCGGCGACCGGGTTATCACACAGATGACAAGAGGACACAAACTAAATTAATGCCTTTGCCTTGAAGGGTTTTTCATCCAAGCCGGGGAGAAATGTTTGAGGAATGAAAGGCCTACCTGGAGGGGGTGCTGGGACGGCTGAGGCGAGAGAACGAAGAGTGTTTGATGAAGAGCAAGCGATAACTGAGGCTTTTTACAGATTTCCAGATGAAGGTGTATATCTGTGACATGCATAGAGTCAGCCAGAGACTGCAGGGTACTAATCAAAATATTTCCCACTGTGGAATGACTCGAGGTGGCAGAAGAAGTGTGAGCAGGGATGTGGGGGGATGTTGGACCCCTTAGGCTGAGGGGCTTCCGAATGAGCGGATTTCTAAGATCGTTTGCTGCCACAAGTGGGCGCAGCACAGAGGTACACCTGGGGTTGGAGTGATGCTGCAGTCTTGAAGTTGTGACAGCAGATATCAAATTCCCCTGATGGAGAGCCATTGCACAGCGCTGTAGCAGTAACAGGCTCAGGGGGAGGAAGATTTCATGCTTCCTGCAAAATCAACATCATAGCCATGGATGCATTTGATTGATTTTAGGATAGAGCGCACTTGAAACAGTTATTGGTCCCATGTGCAAGTCACAACCATTAGCAAGTAATTAAGGATAAGTCAATTACAGCCAAGTGTCCACACTCTCACCGTTACTGTTAAGGTGGGCAAATGGCAGCTGCATTAAATTGTAAACAAAAGGTCTAAAGTGTGCCCCAAAGCTCTGTATCCACAGATGACATGTCAGCATACGTAACACAACATACCTCTGTGTGGGATTCAGTGTTGGCAGCAACACCAATCTCCCCCAACATTATTACCTACTCCTACGATAATTAGTATATTATATGATGTGTTTTATCAGCAAACAGTGGTAGTTTAACATTGACTCAGTGACACATGCACTGTACAAATATGGCTTGTTGGGAGGTGAGGTGACCCTCATTAATGCAGAGGGTCAGATCCTCAGCGGAGATGTATTCCTGAGTAAAAGGGTCGATGGCTGGCTGCAACCAGAGTCAAAGCCATTTCATTTGACTTTTGTATACTGATATCAGCCTACGAGAGAGGCAGTAAGGCCTTATATATGTTATACTTTAAAGATGTGGTAATACTAACCCTTCTTACAACTTTGAATCCATCTTTCCATCTTCTGCAACAGGTTAAGCAAGGTATTTCAGACATCCAGCAACATTTTACAGCACTTTCTAAGTGACCTCAAGAAGCTCCAAGACCAGGCGAGATATATTTAATCTCTCAAGGAAACTCATTTTAGTCGCTTGTATCTGCAGTCTCTCTCTTTCAGTCACTACCCCAACCTCATGACCATAGATGAGCGTCAGAACGTCCAGTGTCACTCCTGCATCACTGCAAAGTCTGCATCAAACTTCATTTTCCATTCCAACATTTTTTTCTTATTTCTAATGTGATAACTTGTGTTGGTCTTTTTTATAAAGCTGCTTACACCAAACTTAAACTATCCTTCATTTAAAAACCTGTTAAAGTTTATAGCAATACTGGATCTAAGCTTTTGATCGGAGGAAGTTTTCTGTTTTCCAAGGCTTTGGGACGCTACAACGTAAGGACAAACACAGTGCAGAACATGGGACCTAAAACATCATGACACGTAGCGTGGCAGTATGCTGTATACATTACATGCAGCATTGATGGACGCATGATTGTCAGCTAATGCATTTGCAAAAGGTTTATAAAGATCCTAACAGTCATATTCAATATTAATATATTCTTAAGTAACTAAAACTTGAATCACGTTATTATTTTCACATTATTTAAAGAAGAAAGAACTTGAATTTCACCAGTAGTAATTCTAGTTCCTCTCTATTGATTGACCAAATTTAGCATTGTTTTGTTGTTGTTGTTGTTTTTTAAAGCTAGCTTGCCAAGTTGTAGGAAGCCCAGCAGGCTTTATCACACTCCCAGCTGGGTAATTACAGCAGGACTGTCCAGCTGGTATTAATTGGTTTCACATCACACAGTCATAACAGACCTTTTTCACAGTGGATATTTTGACACGTCATGGTGGGGAGAGCACATCTGGTAGCCACTAATGTTGATGGCTCTGTTCCATTTAGGTGTGCCAGTTAGCCGGGGCAGGGAGCCAGTGTGCACAATAGCAGGACCCCGGCACAGCATACCTAAATGGATATCAGTCATAATTAATGTAATTAGTTACATTTGTGTCTGAATAGCCAGAATATGTTCTGTTAAAAACATCTGTAACATGCTTTGGTTCATACTTTCCGGCAAATATGCAAACTATACAATGTGTAGGTTGGCAAGTGCAGTTAGAAGCATCAGTTAGAGCGTGATAGTGCTGTAGTCAAGACGAACACTTGTAAACACATTTACATGCATTCTCTACACACGTAGACACACATGTAGGACAGTGATAAAGTTCCTTAACAAACAACATCTTCAGAGCCGTTTTTAACCTCACCGGAGCATTATACTGTTTAAGTGTACAGGTTGGAGCATATTCTGCACCTTGGAAACCAGCCAGACAAGGCGAAATGTAGCCTTATTTACATTAAGCTTCCTTTCCTCTGGGTTGATTAAGAATTATGTAACTGTAATTGTCTCTATATCAAATGTAAGACCAATTAGCGAACTAAAAACAGCTACCATTTGTCTTAAGTGTTGCTGCTCTCTTGCCACTTTTTTTCCATCTCTTCTCTAAAGTAGCAGCAGAGAAATGATTTGTTCGTTACATAAAGCTGCTTGCAAGAGGAAAAACTTTCTGGGTGCAATCTAAGAGGAAAAAAAAATGCTTTCCAAGGCCTTTTGGGGAAAAGGCAGAACATCTCCAAAAAGTAGTCAGCTACAGTGTGAATCATTGCGCATAAATATAACCCACTCGTGTGAAACTTTGAGTCTGTCTTGGTGGTACATTTCTTTGCCTTTTGAGGAGACATTGGAACTTCTCCAAAAAGCAGTCAGGGTGCAGATATGTGAATCGTGAGGCATGAGATTTAACCTGAGAGCATTAATGTGACCTGCGAAGAGAGGCTGAGAGACGGAGGCAGGACTGGTGGAGAGAAACACAGCGATGGATAGAGGAGGGAGGAGATGTGAAATGGTAAGAAGAGGAAGATTTGGATGTCCGCAGTGTGTGTTTACAGACAGTTTTAAGAAGGAGCAGGCTTTTCTTCAGGGCAGCCGTGTGTACAAGTTAGATTTATTTGGCATTACGTCCCGGCTGCCTTTCTCGTAACAGTGGCGACAGTTTCCTCGCAGTGATGAATCACACGGTTGGTTCGTTTGTGGAGAGTTATGCTTCTTTAATTTCATTTTTTAAGATATTTGTCTTCCATTTCGACCCCTCAAGAGATTCAAAGGCTGTGATTCATTTTTAAGGGCTGGATTTTACTGGCACTCTGGCATCCAACAGAAATAACTTCACATAGAACGTAGTCATTCTTTTTTATTAAAACAGTGTGGATGTTTTGATTGCACAATAATTGATTGTGTAAACAAATGATGCAATGTTTGTGAGTTTAATGACAATGTGTGTGTTTGAGGATTCGTCATCCTAGTTTAATGCTGGGAGAAAAAAAAAATCCTCATAAAGTACATTGCCACTCACATCACATCACAAATTAGTGTCTGTAAGTGCCGCTTCTGATTTAATATCAGCCTCAAAGGTAGATGGAGGTTTAAAGGCACATCTTTTACTGCCTGGGAAAGGCATCTTGATCGTCGGTGGGTGACCGCTCTTCTATTAAACTTTCAAGGACAAAGAGGCCGGTTGGTTTCAGTAGGTCGATCTGATCATCTTCTGGGCATTTTTCTTCAAGTGTATATTAAAGTATTGTCCAAGAGACAGATCATAAAGCTCTGGACAGCCTGACACTAAAATTATTAACGTCTTTATATTTACCATTTTGATATTTATCAAAGAAAGGAAATACGTCTGTTGGCTGTATGTAACACTGCTGAGTGTCCTGGGATTGCCTAATGGTATACATTTATACAAAAAAAAACAAAAACAAAAGTACAAACTTAAGAACATTTCGTTTCTCAAACTACTTTATAGGATCTGCTCTATTACAGTCAAGATGGCAGCGAGGATGTATTCATCTTTTATTGCGTCTAACTTTAGACATATCAGGTATGACACAGGCAGCAACCTCCCGGTCTCAGAAGCAACTGCAGAAGTGCCTTAAGCCTGCAATCTTTCCAGGTCTTTCAAAAGTCCAGCAAAAGAAGTCCAGTCCTATCTATCTCAGCACAAAAAGAGACGACTTCTCAATGTATTCATTACCTCAGCTAAAATGCTTGTGGCAACATTATGATTTCAATCTCTAGTTTCAAGTCTTCTGTAGTACAGTATGATGTTATTTGGCATACGTAAATAATGCTCCCATTTAGGAGAAAATAGATGATAAAGCAGTTTATGATTTGGGCACGTTGTCTTCTGATTGACAGGCAGTTAACGTTTTCAAAAAACAAAGATGGTGACGGACGTGATGCAGAACTCAATGCTTCAAACGGGCAGTCCACAGACTAATGGATGACATCACATGACTAATACCACTATTTATATACAGTCTACGTAATGGGATGAATAGATTTCACCTCTACCACAAGAACCAAAATGTGGCCTGCAACTAACTAGGAAAGGCTTGTTTTGAGCTTAGTCGGCTTGTGTTTTCTGAGCCAATCAACGGTGTTTTAGTTTAATGAATGACAAGTGGCTGCTACTGTCAAGTTTGAATAAATGAATATGTTAAGCATAACATTTGTCCTAACTTATTGTGTTTTTTGCAACAATTGAAAAGCACCAGCTTTGTGAAAATAATCTGCCAACACTAACAGGAACGCCTTATAGCCTACAGCAGAAACGAGATTCCAAACTGAAGCACTTGTTGATGACTTGTCACCCCGACTGGCCAGATCAGAAGAGTTAGGAATAACCGATCGATGACAATGTCAATCACACACACACACACACACACACTACTACTACTACTACAGTGTACTGCTAAAAACATGTCCAAGGAATAAAGAAACACAGTTGGTCATTAATTACCAGATTTACTGCAATCCTATTTCATATTCTGCTCTGGTGCCTTTTTAATCAAGTGGCTTATAATATCAGTGAAGAGTTTGTCATTCCGACTGGGAACACAGAGGGGGGAGACAGAGAGAGAAAACCATGGACAGACAATAAGTTCACAGTTTGACATGCAGGAGATTTAACCACTTCACTATCTCTAGACCAGAAAAACACATTTAATCGGTATGTCAGCCCACCACTACACAAACTTTGAATATCTCATCCCGGATCTTAATCTTATCTGTGATTGAGACAAAAATTGATTGTCTTTCTCTTGCAGTGAGGGCTGCCCTTTCTAAACTTTCGATCTGTAGTGATCCAGATAAGGCCCACTCGGTGGGAGACTGTTATCATCTCTTGACATATTGGATGTTAGAAATAAGGCAGACTGATCAAACATGCATTGAATCAGCATCGGCAGCATGGGACAAAAATGCTGATTAAAATGCAATGGCATCAGTACATGAAAGCCCACACATGCACGGCCCCACACATTTACTATGGGTATCAAACAGATTCCACCATTTACATCTATTCTTCACTGTCACTGTACTATTGATTTAACCTTTAAAAGACCTGTCTAGAAATTCAATTAGATGCTCCCAGTGGAGTTTGTAATAAATATTATATTCTCATTGGGCTACCAGCATGTCTTGCATTTTGCCACATATTCAAATCCCAAGGCACGGAGAGAAAGGTCCATCACTCTGTCTGTCAGTCTACCTGTTTGGTCTTAGCAAGAAAAGAAAAGGTCTGTACAGTCACCATAGTTACAAGATTGGTGTCTCCAATTCAGTATCTGACCTTTGAAGAGAGATTTTAAAATACTACAAGGTAATTTATGATACAATATCAACTAAGGTTTAAGACTCTCATCAATCCTGTAATTTTCCACAATTTCCCATAAAGGTACTCCTGAATCGGCCTACTTCAGTCGGTTAAGTCAAAATGGACATTTGTGCAAAATGTAAAGAAATTCCCTCTGGCTGTTTCTGAGGTATCCAGTTCACAAGAAGGCCACAAATGGACAACCTGACTAGATAATGCTGGCCACAGCTGTTGCCGGCCAAGTGGCCGAACAATATGGGTCAACTCAGAGTTTATTATTTTCCTGCATTACGGTGAGTTTCTGTGCACAAATTTGTGCTTTTTGTGCACCAATTTTGTTACTGCCAACATGAAGGATATAAAGTGATTCAGAGCAAGCACAGTTTCATCAATTACATTAAGGATTAAAACATCACATCTTAGGCATGGGTAAATGTTTGGTCTGTCAAAAAAAACTATTTGGTTGAAGCAAGACTCCACTGGTATATTCAGAAATTGCGTTATCATTGGTGAAATGTAAGTAAGTGCATTTAGAAAAGTATTTCAGTAAAGACTCCGGATACTTGAACTCTACTTGAGTATCTCCATCTATTGCTTTTGTATACTTCTACTCCACTACCTTTCATTAGTTAGTTTCATTAGTCATTCATTTAAAACCCTCTTGCATCAGTTGGAAAATGCATCATCACAAAGCTGAAAACACTATGAAAAGTTGAGTTTGGTAGAGTTACATGATTCTCACAGGAGGCTAAATTTCTCCTCTGTCCTAAGGCATCCCTCAGGGTTCAGTGCTTGGTCCTCTACAGTTCATTCTCCACATGCTCCCCCTTGGTAACATCATACGCTGTCATGGACTCCACTTCCAGTGCAATGCTGATGACATCCAGCTCTACATCTCCACTAAATCCTTCAGCACTGAAACACAGTCCACTCAGAACAACTGCATCGCTGATATCAAATTATAGTTAGGCATCATCAGCCAAAATCCCTCAACAAAACCAGTCACAGCTTCTGCCTCACTACTGATAACAAAAAGTTAAAGTTAGCACAGCATAATTAAAATGCAGCATCTACATTAACATAGCTGTAATATTAACTCAAAAACATCATATGGCAACACTGACAGGAACCATTTTTGATAATACTCCCATGTAGAGCAATAAGTATTTTCAATTACTCTTCCCCAGGCATTTTTCAGATCATCCAACTTTACGATCTACAAACTGTGTCAACTCAGTTAAAACATTTCTCCCTCTCTGCAGCTTTCCCCTTTGAGTTGACTCTGCAAAAAAAGAAGAGAGCAAATAGACTTCCAGTTCTGATGAAGAGCATGCAGCCGCTGCACTTATCAGCACGCAGAAAATAGTGACACGCTCACACACACATACACACATTAGTTGCATCTCAGTGTACTCTGATATATACAGACGCAACATATGACATTCATAGTGAAAAAACACACACACGGTTGTCTAATGAGACATTAAAGTGCAGTGGATCATATCAGCCATGTCATTAGACTCGTCTCCCCTCCGGCTCTGTGTCTGTGTGCCTCTTTGTAATGCCGCCTGCTTGTTGTTGCCTGCAGATGTTAAATAGAACTGCATATTTTCCACTTGCAGTTTATTGGATTCTGTTTGACTTCATGTGTCAGCCCAGCACATCAGGGATTTGTGTCAGGGTATCCCACTTGAAGGTGTGTCGATTTCCGAAATGCACTTGAACAGTCGAGCAGCAAAGTCTGGTGGCTCTGTGATTTTATTGTATTTTTGTACTATTTTTGATGTAGACTTCTTTGGAGTGAAGAGTTTACTCAAGAGAAGAGCTTTTGTGCAATTCTGGAGGACATCACCACCCTATTCCCGTTGAGTTGAAGAGGTGTTTTCGTGGTTGCCTGCTGGAGCAAAAGTCAAGGCTTGGAAATGGAGATATAAGCCCTTTCTACCATCTGTCATCATGGGAAATGTCAACTCTCTGCCCAACAAGAGTGATGGACTGGAGATATTGTTGAAGATATACCGGGTGGTGCAGTCTAATGCGTTGAATCAAAACATCTCAGACTCCAGTGTGGATCTACCTGGCTTCACTCTCATACAAGCGGACAGAGATGGTAACTTCAATGGCAAGAAAAAAGGTGGAGGCTTGGCTTTATTTGTGAACCAGAGATGGTGCAGTCCTACACATATTACTATCAAGGAGAAGATGTGCTGTCTAGATTGTGCTGATTCTACGCCTACTGAGTTGAGGTCAAAGACAAGCTCGACCCCCTGCAGTTTGCGTACAAACAACACATTGGAGTGAATGACGCTGTCCTCTACATGCTTCACCGTGCCCTCGCTCATCTGGAGGAAACTGTGATGTGAGAATCATTTGATTTTTCAAGCGCATTCAACACCATCCAACCCAACATACTCAAAAACAAGCTCACAGAGATGGGAGTGGATCTTTCCTTCACCTCCAGGATCATATTACCAGACAGGAAGGCCACAGTATGTCAGGTTGGGGAACTGTGTTTCTAGGACATTAATGAGCAGCACAGGGGCTCCACAAGGGACTGTTCTGGCTCCATTCCTGTTCACACTGTACACAGCGGACTTCAAATACAACTCTGAACTCAGGAATCTGAATATAGGGATCTGATCAAAGCCTTCAGTGACTGGAGTCACAAGAACCATCTCCTCCTGAACACCTCAAAGACGAAGGAAATGATTATAGATTTCCGCAGGTTCAAGCCTCCTCTTCAGCCAGTGAACACTGGTGGGGTGGACATCAAGGTGGAGCCAAGTTATAAATATCTAGGTGTTTTCCTGGATAATAAGTTGGACTGGTCCCTAAACACAGACACTCTCTACAAAAAGGGGCAGAGCCGCCTCTTTTTCTTAATGGTGCTCCGATCTTTGGACATCTGTAGTAAGATGCTGCAGATGTTTTATCAGTCTGTGGTGGCAAGTGTGCTGTTTTATGCTGCAGTCTGCTGGGGAGGCAGCATCAGACACAGAGATGCAAGGTGGTTGGACAGACTGGTCAAAACAGAGTAAATGAATTTCCCCTTGGGAATAAATAAAGTAATTTTGATTTCGATTTTTGATTTGATTTAAGTGAGTGGTCAAAGGAGCACACATAAATCGGAGCAGGAGTGGTTGTATATTTGCAAGATTAAATCATCAGCCATTTTTCTGCAGCTCTTCATCTAACATCTGTTACTACCCGTTCTCTTCTCCCTGCAGTATATGACTTTAAACAAGTAGGTTAACAAAGCTTTGCTCATTAATTGATGACATGTTTAATTTCCTATACATTCATCACATGAAGTCCTCTGTTATTTTGTGATTGGTAACTGTGACACTGACTGGTAATTAAATAAGTTGTCTGGCCACTTGGGGACAGAAATCTACATCATAAGAATTTGATGTATTGTGGCCTAATATAGTTATAATATGGCTGACATGTTGGTAAACAGATGCCTATTTACACATCCAGCAGTCATGAAACTTTATTTGTATTCATTTATGGAGTCTTGTTTGTGGTGACCTGACAGAGTTGAGTCCAATATTTAGTCTCATTTTGGCTCTGCTTTTGTTTTTACCAACTCCTGAGTAATATATCTGGTTGAAAGTTTTCTAGATGCAATGTCCACCTACAGTACTTTCTATAGTGGCTAACCATAGTGGTGCTGAGCAGTATGAGTGTGGTAATAAACAGTGAAGAAACAGTAAAGTTGCATGCTGCAAACCCAAAAAAAAAAAAAGTCATTATGAGTCAACCCTTCCCTTTGACTGATAATTCATATGGAAATATAGATTAGTGCAGCTTTAAGCTGCTTAATCGCGCTTTACCTTGTGTAATTACTTTTTGGCTCTTTTATGAAATTAGAATGGACGAAATGACAGCTGACAACATTCACAGTGAACAGACACTTTGTCAGGTCTTGTTATGTAGAAACCATCTGAATGTAATTGTTGTTGTCAATCATTACTAAAGTAAGCCCTCACTCTCTTTCCCTCCCATGAAAATGTCTTTATAATTTCTAGTGTCATTCTGATGCACAATCCAACCCCAAGCTAAACTCTAAATGACATGACCAAATGAATTTGTATTGACCCAGCCCTGTGGGCAGTAAGGACTGGGTAAAAGCTGCTTACTTCTGAGGTGAAACAAAGCCCACACGGAAAAGTAATAGTCAAACTCACACAGTGAGGTAAATGGGTAAACACATCAGCACCTGCCCCGGGGGTTAAAGGATTGGTTCTTCACCTTCTGCAAGTTTCCTCTTTAGCTTCTGGAGAAAAATGGCCCTATACAATAATTGTCCAGATAGAATCTCAGAAGAAAATGTTATCTTGACCAAATACAAGGAAACGTCTGATGTATAAGCTCTTACAAATGAATCTGTGTCTTTGGGCCAAACGTGTACCTTAACCTTTTGTTCCACAGAAAGCTCTGCATATCTCTGAATCCCCAGCACCACAAACACCATCAATTATGCATGATTGCTCCACTGGGATTTGGTTACGACCATTTTTCAAAATTCCTCAGCCTGCAGCCACTAACGCCCGGCTCTCTATTAATATGGAAAGTATGGACACTTTCCCGCAGTCACTGAACAATTCAAATAATTATTGTGGTTATTATGTAGACCCCAGCTGCTTGCCAGGTCCTTTTTCATTTAAAAATGCTGTAACATTACAGAGCCAGTAAAGCCAGCCAGAGACCAGCCAGCATTACTAATAGTTACTGTGTCAGAGTGAGCCCACTGAGATAAGGTTGTGCTGACACAGAGGACGGATGCTCTGAACACTCACAGCTNCTTTGACAAGGCTGAAACATAACTGATATCACAGCTGTTGTCAAATTACTTTAGTGAGAATGAGGCTACATTTTGCCTTGTTGTTGGCTGGGATTTTACGATGAAGTCAACCAACCTGATCAGTCGATTTGGTCCAAGAAACATAACTCAACAGCTGGCCAGATTATGGTACATATGTATTATTTTGTCCCGAGGAAAAATCTAAATAATTATGGTAACAAGCTGAGCGTTTGATTCAAGTCACCAACAGTCAAAGTTTCTTACATAATGTCTGTGTATATATGGTCTTTTCAAGATGTATCTTTTGGGCCACCATCAGGCCAATTCTATATGATTTTATTCAGAAAGAAAATGAATAATTAACTAAATGTAGACTGCAGTTTGACATTAAGTGTTCTGAGCACATTCATGCTCCCCAGAGGATTATTAATTTACGTTTCAGACACTCGACAAGCATTCATGATGTTTTACTGATACATTTGTAATTGCATGTCTTATTTGCTTTCACTCTGCACGGTGGGAGCTGACAGACTAAATGGTGCTTTCCGTTGCACCTTGTAAATAGGCCTACAGGGGAAAACATATATAAAAGCAATGCAGAACGCATGAGAGCCAAAGAGCTCTGGCAGCGACAAAAAAGGGAAAAAAACGAACCAAACTCAACAACCTGGATAGAAAGCATGGATGAGAACCTAATTTATTTATTTCTGGGGGAAACCTGGACACAACATGCTGTATGACTCCCATGTGCATTATAACATTTTATTCGCCAATTATGGTCCCAGATGAGACATTTCAGTGACTTTATTTTTTGTCATCAGGTATTAGAAGATTGTGGAGACATTTACCAATATACACTTAATGGATTTCACCAAGTCTGCAAGTATTGATTAAGGTCCTGGAGGCTGTTTTTGACCACCATATGGTCAATATTTTATTTTATTTTGTTCTAACTAATGACATTCCCGTCAGCCTCAGCTGCTCACTGTGTTCAGTTCAGATGTTAGCATGCTAACATACTTTTTTTTCACTTCCTTTATTGTAAACTGGCTCATATACAGAAGATAGATACACAGAAGACGTACTAGAAAAGAAATAATATTTGTAACATGACAAACATGACACTAGCATGTTAGCATTATCATGCTACTATGTTTATTACCCAATACCTGCAAAATGACATTGCCATCAGCCTCAGTTGTCCTGTGTGCAATACTAATTAATTCCAGCATCCCAGCATGCTAAACTAACAATGTGAATGCTGCAAACATGACCAGCTTCACCCTGTTGTTAGCATTGTCATGCTACATGTAACATGCTCAAAGCACATGTATACTCTTAGTGAAATCACATGAAAGTGGATGTGAAATGTATTCAGACGTATAATACAATTTTGAAATAATAAAATCAAATTACTCTCCGTATATGCAATCTCATTGAACAAATGCTAACATGAACTATGTAATTACCAAAGTGTATGAACCAGCCCTAATGCAAGTCATTACTTGAGTCCAAGCTCTGGAGAGTATCTGCCGTCATCCATCATCCTCTCTGACAGCCACAATTATATCCTGAAATATGCAGACAGCAGGTTCTTACAGAAACGTGACAGCAGACCACTGATATAATTGCATCCTTGCACGTAGTCGTGTCCTGCCCTTCTTTGATCACATAGTCTTGGTTTCACATCTCCACAGTACTCCAGGTGGTGTCTGACACAGTCGCTGCAGCTGGAGGACGAAGAACAGCATCAACAAAGTGAATTTCACTTTGTTGATGCTGTTCTTCATCCATCACAAACATGACACCAGCATGTATGTGTTAAATCACATTACACCATTCTTAATGTCAATCACCTGGTAGCCATGACAGCAACAAGAAGATGTGAAAGTTTGTTAGGAATCGCTCAAAAATATGCCACTGAAGAGAGTTGATTATTATTGAATGGCAGGTGGAAATGAACGTCAAGAGACATGTTGATGGTGTTGATGTTCTTGACAAAGTATTTCTGTTATTTGTCGATTTCTGCCTCTTTTAACTTACTTCTACAGTACATCTAACCGTTAGTATGTCTCAATTGTCCTGTTTTACTCAAATTTACTTTTGTTTTCCATCCAGCAGCACGCCTGGCAAGATGTGCCCAAAAATACTAAAAAAAATAGATAAGTAGAATAATTTCACAGGTTCCTACTATGGAAAAAAACACTTATTCTACTGTGCACAAAGTATTTTTGTCTTACTGCCACTAATTTACACCAGAAAAACATGCATGTCTAAATTTGACTAATAATTCCACACAATATTTCCTTTATTTTTGAAAAACTGTGACAAAAGCTACCAAGTCCCACTTTGCACATCTCTGATTCCTCTCTTTCTGTGCCGTAGTCCCACCCTCAGGAATTGAAAAGCAGAGGAGGCGACGACAGAGGACTCAAGGCGACAGGCATCTGACAAAATGAGACATTCTTGCCTCAGAGCTGACAATTTAAAGCGATGTCATTTAAACTGCATCAGCTGCCCATTGTTTTGTCACAGCCTACTGCTGAACAGTGTTCATGACTATTTAATTCAATTCAATGTGGCATAATGTGTGACACACTACACATGAATGAGTAATATACAAATAAAGAGTGACATGGATATATGTAGATGAGTGATTTTTTTTCTCTCTTGACTTCTACAGTATATGAGTATATGAAAACCAGCAAATTAGTGCTGAATGCAGAGAAGGTTCTTGTTGGTATAATAATTTGACAGTATAAGTAACATCAAGGTGAAATGTCATCAAGAAATGAGGTTAGAACAGCATCTTTGACTCACTACATAAACAGTGAAGGGCAGAAAGTTGGATGACACATTTTATCATCTTACATATCTAGTACAACATATACAAACGGAAGATTACACCAGAGTGCTTCCATCATGGTTTTGCACAGTCCAGCTGTGTGTCGGGCCTCTTAAATACATTGGAGGATAAGGTTATTATCAGCCTTTTTTTCTTTTGGAAGAAGACTATCCATAGCAAACATTAAATCCAGAACAGTGACACAGCTAATGTGCAAATGAGTATCCAGAAAAACCTGCTCCATTAAAACCAAAGAAAATGTAAATTATAATTGAAAAGATTATTCTTAAATTCTGCCTGTAGATTATTAGACATCTGTGCACATTGCTGTGACCCTCTGTGTTACACTAGCAATTCGTTTTATTTAATTGGAAGTGTACACACTGACAACTCCTCCCCTTCCTTGTCCCTATAATTAGTACTACATCACATAATGCTTCGCAGGAAATGTATTAGAATATCATTAGGAAGCTATGGCTCCACTGTTACAGGATAAGTGTGGAACCAATGCATTCTTCTCTGGAAAGCAGCAGCTACTTGTCATCATGTAACATGTGTTATGATG
>CAFUXE010000241.1:306043-325303 GCA_903364295.1 Serranus cabrilla
TCTGACTATTATTTTCTCAATGACTTGATTCATTTTTGGGCCATAAAATACCAGGAAATACTGTAAAATGTCAAGACCGGTTTTGCAAAGTCAAAGGTGACGTCTTTAAATGCCTCGTTTTGTCAGTCCAAGAGCAACAAACATTTTATTGACTATATGAAACAGAGAAAAGCAGGAAATCTTCAATACAGAAAGTGAATCAAAGGGAAGCTTTCTGGATCCATTGGCTTGGTTTTGATAAGAATAAAGGATGTAGTTGATTCTTTCTGTGTTACCTTATTTCATGTATTTAGTTGTTTTTAACTGTCATGTAATTATCCTGGTCATGTGATTGCCTCTCTTTTGCTGCAGTTACTATATAAGTGAGTTCATTGAAACATGATGTAGCCTCCAGAATAAAGGCTTTGTCATATTAAATGTTAACTTACTTTCCTTTTTTCATTGTCAGAGTGCGATTCTGTTTGTTCTGTCCCATATTTTTGATCCATGGTTCAATACACATCGCTTGATTTAATATGTTAGTAGCTTTGCAGGTTTATCCTGCTGATTTAAATAGATAGAAATGCATTGCATGTGTTGTTAGGTGTGCTTTATAAGATGTGGTTTATACTCAGACTTTAAACATCTGTACAATCTGAAATGGTAGTTTATTTTTTTTTATTGATGTGGTAATACATTTTTATTGGAGCAAGAGTGTTCAGCAACTTTTTCATTTTTCCTGTCTCATTTTCACCAGCTTGCACCTCATCACTACAGGTGTGCTCTTGACCAACTTTGAACTCAATAAACAGAGCAAACAGTCATCCAATTATTCCTTGGAAATCTCCATATTGTTGACATTTCTGCCAACATTTCCATATGCATAATATCCACAGCTGCAACTGATCAGTGCACCTGTGAGAGTCACTTTGGAATCAGTAGGATTGAGTTTCTTTCTTTCTCTCTTTTCTTTTCACTTGTTTCTTTTTTAGATGGTTTACATTTGTTTTCACAGATCACACTTGTCTGAATATCTGCTGCAGAGATCTTTACAAGTCATTAAAAGTATTTTTCACATTTTACAGGCAAGACTACATTTTAGAGAGATGGACAAGGTTTTGTGCTTAATTTCAAAAAATATTTTTTGATTAGTCCCACTGGAGGCACTAGAACAAGTTACAAACACAACATTGACATATTATTACACTGTCAAAGTTGTTATAGTGCACTTGCTCTTTTACACACAATGAGCAATATCATTTTCTGGCTACTTGGTAAAAGTCCAATATTCATTCATATCCCAATTTATCTCCTTTTAGCTCTGTTTTTGGTCTCCACCAACACCTCAGAAATCGTTCTAAAGAGAGTTCACTGTGACATTTCTTTAGGAGATGAGAAGAAAACATTTGATGTAATATAGAGCAGTATATACCAACCACGCTAAGGCCATTACAATATATATATTTTTATTACATCTGCATTAGGGGAAACCTATACTGCTTAGTTGCAGATGGAGGGAGAAGCTTGCCGTCTAACCTACTCATGTATCACATGTATCATCATGTATTCATTCATCTATTCTGTCACTGAATGCATTCTAGTTTATTCATAACAGCAGTGAGGCTAAAACTCAGAGCATCACATGGCCGCTGCAGAGCTTCTCTCTGTTCCCCCTTGACAACAGCTGGAAAAATGGCAGCGCTAATATGCTTTTGAAAAAGCAAAGAGGGAAATGAATCCAAGACACTCAACTCTTCAACTCATGAAAAATTAAAACTCCAGATTTCTGTTGTGTCTTCTACTCTCAGCAGCTTTTCTCTTCTTTTTTTTTCTCTCTCTCTCTTACAAGTCATTACAGTGTTGAGATGGAAATGGAGCTATAGTGGGAGTTAATTAGATGACTGCTGCCACCCTTTCATTTTTCTCAGGGTCTTTTAATCTATTAAGTTTCTATTATCCTCTATTAACACTTTCATGCTTTTCTTTTCTTTCAATTATCTACTTGCAGCTTTTGTTAAATGCAGCCATCGTGTCACCTCATTTCAGTTTGTTCCTTCACTCCTCCCCCACCAGCACCACCCTGTATCATGCAAAAGATTACTGATGCTGTACCCTCACCCACTGTAAACTCTGCCTGCTTTACTGTATGCTGCTGTCAACAGGATAAGAAACGTTGCACAGAGAAAACAATGCCCAGGCAATGTGCTGTTCCCCTTTTTTTAATGATGTCACTCAAGCTTTTAATTAAATTCCACAAGTAAATAAGCCAGATGTTTAGAAGGTAAATATGGTAAGTAGGCACAGAAGTGGGTGGGTGTTTGAGGCAGCGAGTCAGGAGAAAAGAAAAGTAGGTAAGACAGTTAGGAAAGCTGCATGAACTATGGGAGAAGTCAACAGTGGAGTGATCCTGTAAGAGTAAGAGTAAGTACAGTAAATATAAAAGCAGCTAAGAAAATAAGTGAAAAGCTGAGTTATGAAATTAATATCATATATAAAAATGATTTTATAAATGGGTATGTTTTTGAAAGCTGCGTAGTACAGAGTACAAAATTCCATAGATAAGTAAGAGCACTGAACATGATTGCTATTTAAAGGGGATATTTATACGTCGGTCCTCAGAATAATGTTGAGATTTTCTGCAAATGACAGATAGGTTGAATCTCTAGTGAACCGCGAACCACTTTTTTTTTAGAATTTTTCATTGTTTTTTAGGCTAGTGACAGAGAGACTGTAAGGGGAAGACACGCAGCAAAGGAAGCTCCGGCTGGATTCAAACCCTGGTGTGTTTTCTCTGCTCTACCAGCGAGCTACAGGGACGCTCCTGCAAACCATTTTTTGTCGTGACACAACCGCTGCTTTAAACACGCATTAGGTTTAGATTTGGTAAATAGAACAACGATAGGCAGGCAGAAACACTATATCCTGACAAGACTTCCAACAATGGGACACAAACATTTCAGAATAACTAATCTAAACAGAAAGACCTCTTAGCACCAAAACAAAAGTGTCTAAATCCAACTTGACCAACAACAATCGTCTGAAAGATGGGAACCAAGAGGTGAATCTTAAATGCAGCTCTGCACTGTGTCAAGTTAGTCATCTGCAACACAATCTACTTAAATAGTGAAAATGGTTCATGGGGCTTCATTGGCACATCAATACATACAATACAAAAAATGTCCATTCTTTACCATGAATACATTGAATTTGTTGGACAAAGTCATAGGTTGGTAGATTGTGTTTGCTGGTGATCTTTGTCTTTCACTTTCTAATCCTTATCATATAGCTCAACCACTCTATTTGTCATAAACATTAAGCCTCAATACCATGGCTGCTCAGTTACTGTAGATCTGTGGAGATGGAAATGACTAAAGACATATTTTGTCACAGAGTTTGGATGACATCTATTCTGCATAAGAATGCTTCATTAAAAACTTTTGATGGACAGCTACTGGTGCTTTGTTTTGCATTTATAATGATACTGTACATCATACTGTTTCATTTTATTATAATTAGTGTCATCTTAATGCGGTACTTTACCTTTTTTTTCCTCCTTGTTTACAGTATTACCCGCACTAATTACTATTGATATGACAACTCTCATTCACTGCAGCTCGCTCACTGCTGTCCCACATTTAGTCTGTCTGTCTGAAACAGCCATGAACCAATGCGATAATGTCACAGATACGTGCTCTTGCCAAGAAAGCTGTGGAGATTAAATTGAGAGAGAGGAAGAAGAGAAGACAGTAAAAGAGGTGCAGATGGAGCTGGAAAGTGAATTACCAGCAGCCACCCAGGCTGAGGCGCAGACAGTAAGAGAAAAGAGCAGAAACCGCAGAGGGGACAGAAGGAAAGGGAGGGACACACTCAGGGTTCATGTGGTTTAGAGGGGAGCTGTGGCGCTTGGATGTGATTCACTTTGCTCTCTCCAGAGGAATCCATTTACCCTCTTCCTGCAATTATGGAGTCTTGTTTCCTCTCTTAATCCATCTGTTTGTTTGTGTTTGTTTCTGGTGACTATTAGAGCACACATATATAGATGCACACACACACACACACACACCACAAAGCCACTCTCCTCTGTAATAAATCCCTCATTACTGGCAGTAGTTGATTTCCTTTTTCCTCTCTGCTGTGCTCTGGCAGTTGGAGCTGTTTTCCCTCGCTCTGCATTATTAGCTTTGTGCTGTGGAAACACAACATGGAACCTCCGTAACCCCACAACACTGGGCCAAAGAGAGGGAGGGAAAGAAGCTATACAGCTCTAATTAGAAATACAATGCTACTGTTGCCACAAATAATAATCCTGAAACAATAACCACAACAACTGTTACTTTTCCTGTCTTACTGTAACATCAGTGATTTTACAGAGCAAAGCTCCTGATGAGACGTATGGAGGTTTGAGCACCAGATGGCACATCCACCATTAGAAAGTATCGCCCTTTGATAAAGAAGCAGACTTAAAGCTGGAGTGTGGCACTTTTACTCATAAATGAATGGGAGTTCATTCAAGTCCTTTATAAACAGGTTTACAGTATGCTTATTGAGCCTATTGCCGACAGGTTAAGCTCTTTTATTTCTCAGTGCACCAGTGGTGTCTGTGGCCAGCGCAGAAAAAAGTCCTTGATGTATACATGTACATATGTCCACCACTGGGTGGGAGGGAGGTGAGGGGGATAATAACCTTACAATCATAGCAAAAACAGTAAGTAACAAGGCAATCAGAGATGGCAGACTTCACCCCACAGCGCCCTCTGTTGGCCAGAGGATGTATATGCAGCGGACACACAGACACGCCCAAAAGAATACTTCACTCCCATGATACACGATAAACTCTATTATAAATTTGAAAAAAACAGCAACAGTGAGAATGGTGTGGTCCTGCAGAATAGGCTAATCTAAACAAGTAAGTTTTGTGCTGTGATTTGAAGGTAGAGAGGCTGAATGTCACAGATGGTTCGTGGGGGAGAGTTCCAGAGACGGGGCTCTGCACGGCTGCATGGAGGGTTTACAGGTGTGAAGGAGACCAAAAAGGTATGGAGGTGTGAGGTTATGGAGAGCCTTGAAAGTGAGAAGGAGAATCTTGTGGTTGATGCAGTATGTGAGAGGTAGCCAGTGGAGCTGTAGTGGACAGGAGCGATGGGATTTATGGAGGGAGGTCTGGACCAGTTGGAGTTTATATGAAGAAGCTTGAGAGCAGACCAGAAAGGAGGGAGTTGCAAAAGTCTATAGGGGAGGTGACTAGGCACTAGACATCGACAAGGATGACGTGCTGTTAGGTGTGACAATCAGGTGGAAATAGTCTGACTAAGTGATATTATTGATGTGGGCTTCAAAGGATAGAGTGCTGTCTAGGCGGAGGGAGGGACTGACTATAGAGTTGTTGATCATTATTTCAAACATTTCTGACTTGGCCAGAATGGATTTGGAGCCCACAAGGAGAACTTTAATTTTATTGCTATTGAGTTTGAGAAAGTTAAGAGAGAACCAGCATCTAACTTTAAGGAGAAAGTTGGAGAGGAAGAGTTAGACTTGGAAGAGAATTAGAGATGGGTGTCATCTGCGTAGCAGTGAAAGTGAGTACCAACCTAAGATTTGATACCAGGAGACCAGTGTTTGCATACTGTTGAAAAAAAAGATCAGCAAGTGGAAAAACCCAATATGGCAGGGGTACCCAACCCTGGTCCTTGAGGGCCACTATCCTGTCATAAACCAAGATGGTGATGACCGAAATACCAAATTACTGCGGCATTGTCATTATCTGGTCTTAATGAGCTGCTAAATTCCACATGGAGTCGCATTTTTCAGTCAAATCAGGTGAAATCTGGCATAACTCCAAAAGGTTAAATAGCATTCAGTCGTCACACATTGACCATTCTGCTTCTGTCTCTGTCTTTGGGGAGTGCAGATCTTATCTGCAGCTGCTCCACCAACAATGAACATGAGACTGTGTAAACTTAAACTCTGTGTGAACTTCATGGGAACGATCAGCAGGAATGAACGGTATTTGACAACATGACATCTTTATATGATAATGTTTAAATGCTGATGGCACACTGTGGTTTATGCTTATGTAATCACTTAATGATAATATATGAGTGGTTTCTGTTCTGTAGGATATAAATGATTTATTCTATGGCACTATAGAGTTTTATCAGTGATGGGAAGTAACTCAAGTACCTCACTTCAGTACATTTCTTACAAACTTATTTGCGTATTCCAATTTTATTCTCCTTTATACTTGTACTAACTTCTTGTCCCCTATGTATATCCCCATGCAATTAGCTACCAAAGCTATCCGTCACTGCTCATGCAAATTACCCGTCATTCCTAAGCTGTTCACTCCAGGCAAACTGCTGTTGTTGTGGCACAGAACTTAAAACAAATGATCACCTTGGGTGCTACAACAACAACTCTTTCATCAGCTATAAGTTTGTTGAATCAATGTTTGTGTCATATAGACGTGATGAAAATTTCAGATAGTTCTAGTAGAGCAAAAATATAAAAAGAAAAACGTATTGAAGCAGTTCCTGGAATTCTTGGGTTGCTCGTGTTTCGCTCTGATAAGGTAAACTTCAGTTTCCAGGGGTTTTGTGTGTGGAGTTCACAGTATATCTTTTCCTTGCCACAGTCCAAACACACTCTGGTGGATTAATATGAGTGTGAGTGAGTGTGTGTGCGTGTGTGTTAGCTATGTAGCGACCTCTCCAGCCTCTCGTTGGCATAATGCCTGCAGGAATAAACTCCATGACCCTGAAAATGTGTTTAAAGCATGTTTAATGAAAATAAATGCTTGCTGTTAATTATTAAGCGGCTTCATAATTAAGCAGATTTTCTTTTAATGGACCGTACATCAACGGTCTTACAGTACAAGGTCACTGTTAAACTACAGTAAATACAAAAGCAACACGTGTGTGTGAGCATGTGTGTGAAAACATATATGCAAGCAGGCAGAGGAAGGTGATGATTTGACACCAATTATCATGATCACACCTCACCTTGGTGTCAGACCCTAAGACAGCCTGCAGCTGAGGGCACAGCTACAAAGAATGGAGAAGGAAATGAAGTGTTACAGTGATAGATTAAAGCTGAGGTAGGCAGCAAAATCCTTAACAACCTTTCAGCATATTGTAATTCAAGTGGTCTGAGAGAAAACTATAGACTTATGCACCTCCTCTTGGCTTGCATTCAGACCTTACAATACGTGGACCATGACTTAAAGTGTTCCCGTTGGCTGTTTTAAGAATGGATGTGCACGTCCCTTCTGCCCTCACACACATGCTCCACATCACCAGGAAAAGAAAAGGAAGCTGCTTGAGATCGATGTTCATTGACTACAGTTTGGTGTTTATCACCATAGTTGCCTTCAGGCTCCTCACTAAGCTCAATGCTCTGTTTGTCCACCAGTATGACATTAAGTCATCAGATAACGCTAGTCCTCGCTAGCAGGCTTGGTAAGTAAGGGATCTTCTTAATGAACAGCTGACACTGTAGAGACACTGAACAAGACTTTTTTAAGCAACCAAAATGTTGCAGTTAACTTTGACAAACTGAAAATACTCTGTGAAAGGCTAAAAGTTGTAAGACAAAAGCATTAAGTGCACTGTGGTAGCAGCCTGTCCATCATAAGGTGGCCCCGCCCTGAATTATTACCTGCTTTATGGTCCATTTTACTCTAAATGAACATCATCCTGCTGAACTTGAACTGAACTTGTGATTAAGATCATCAAGTCATTATGAGAATGTTTCCTGAGGTAATTGAGAAGTAGGGTCATTTTGTCATTGACTTTCATACAAACGGACTTCTTTTTGCAAACAGTGAAGTCGCCATCTGCTGGCCACGACAAAGAATGCAGATTGAAGGCATTTCTGGCTTCAGGCCTGGAGGTTGCTGCTTTTTCCCACAAGTTTGCTGACGACTCAGCTGTGATGGGCCTGATTATAGATAGCAATGAAAAGGTCTACCTAAAAAAGGAAGATGATCTGACACACTGGTATCAGGACGACAACCTACTCCTGAATGTCAGCAAGACTAAGGACACTAAGTGCAGATGCAGGGAAAGAACAACTCCCCAGTAATATTAAGGGGTCCTCAGGTGAGAGGGAAGACAGCTTCAAGTACCTTGGTGCCACCCTATTGGGGGCCTGACCTGCACACTGACTCTGTGGTGAAAAGCAAAGGTAG
Organism: Serranus cabrilla; assembly: GCA_903364295.1. Classification (NCBI taxonomy): domain Eukaryota; kingdom Metazoa; phylum Chordata; class Actinopteri; order Perciformes; family Serranidae; genus Serranus; species Serranus cabrilla. The sequence goes on from CAFUXE010000241.1 coordinate 314,208, forward strand.
AGACTGTTTCACCTTAGATGCCTGAGGAAATTCCAAGTATTCCCTCAGATACTGAGGATTTTCCTCTTCTGCATCATCCAGAGTGTCCTAATAGGGAACATGGCAACCAAGCAGCCATGCCTGGCACAGAGACAGCACCAAAGCACCACAGGGTGCGGCAAAAGTGGTTCATATAGCAGAGTAAACAATAGATATAATATAATGTGTATGTACTGTATAGCAACACCATCTACATTACCTTAAGGCACCAGGCTCTACAAGAGTGAGGCTCATTAGAGAAATTATCATCCTTTTCTCCTTGTTGAGGTTGGGAGTATGATATTGTACTTTGTTTGATTGCATATGACCAATAAATGGATTGATTGAGTGAGATTGTCAGACTGACTCAATAGTGCAAAAAACACTAAAAGAGAGTCTGAAAATAGGCACAATAAAACGTGTCAATATCTGCGAAGCGTTTCAGAGATGGAAGGAAAATGTTGTTAATAGTTCACAACTACTGTTAACTGTAGCCAGAGGGCTTTGACTAATTCAAGTTCTTGTTTATGTGAGCTAGATCCTTGATTCACAGTATGTGATCTCAAAGGGCTTCACGGGCCACAAGTTTTCAAAGGAAGGTAATTATCATAAAATTGAATTATATAGCAGCAAAAGGATCACAATCAAGACTGGGATGATTGAAATTACACTCGTACAGGTTACGGTATGAAGCGTGTGCAAATGCCTGTGGTGGGATGAAGGCTTTTCTCTCTTTTTTGCCTTCTTCAGACGACTGCCCCAGCTTTAACAGACAGTAAAAGGTGAAGGAATGGAGGAGTGACAGATGAAAAGATAATGTGTGTGGTTAGTAGGAGAGAGGTGGTGGTGGAGCGGGGGGAGCCCCTCAGGGAGATCGTGGGAAAATAAGGCTGCTTTACATGGTGCTGTCACAGGAATGGATAGATAGACTGGAACATGTTGTCAGTCGGGGGGTGGTGGTTGATGGTGGGTGGCTGATTGGGGAAGTTAATGATACCTTTCCTCTACACTTTACTTTTCCACAACATTGAGAGTTCTAATGAGGGTAAAGTTCATGATCTCAGCTGAAAAATGCCATTGAATTCATTGAAAACTGCCTCCGTGTGTCTTATATTATGTGGACGGATGCATGTATTATCAAAAGTTTTTCCTGTTTCCATCAAGTTTTTTTTTTTCAGACTTTGATGCACATGATAGATGTCAGTGTCTGGAGCCATTTATCAGACTCCAGGGAATTTCCACCCACTCAGAATCTTTGGATAATGACGCATGATGACACTGTTTCTCTCTCTTCCCAGGAAAAAGACCTTTAAGAGCCACATTCCTCTATTGTTGCATAATATGTGGGCCTTATTGCAGAAAATGTAGCTTAAAAAAGAGAAACATAATGCAATAAAGATATCTGGTATAACATACTGTAAACCACTGCATGGATTATATGACAGTATAAACAAAAGTTTGGGGTTTTGGAGGGTTTTTCTCAGTGGTGGAGGTGTTTGTGCTGCGGAGGATTCGCTAATCCTCCAAGTGTATCACACAGTGCCATCTACTGGTGGTCTCCTGTTCCTGTGGTGTCAGTATCAACTCTTCACTGGGTAAAGTGAACAGATGCCCTGAGGAGCCTGAGAGCCACAGCTTGTGTGCAGGTACAGTATAATTATAATCAAAAATTAGCTTTTGAAATGAAATGGACCCAAGGAGTAGGAATCAAACAGAGGGCTGGTTCCAGTAATGTGGTCCTGCTGTACGGTATTACCCAATGAAGCATGTTTAATTACGTACAATACAATGAATCAATGGGGGTCAGTAAGTGTTCAGTGAACAAAGTGGTTTCAGGACTTTCAATCTAGATACATTCTGCTTATTTTTCACTTGTATAAAGTGAATGCAGTAGGGGGTAAAATGGTCCAAGCTAAAAAAACACGTACACTACCCAAAATGCAGCTTGTTATGGTCTTTTCATAAGACCTTGTTAACTGTGAGGTAATCAGCAAAGCCTCTTGCTGTGTCTCAATCTGCATACTTATTTTCTTATACTCGCTATTTTGATTGCTTGAATGCATTCATGCTCACAGTATGGAACAATGGAGGACCCACACAGTGCACTCATAATGGTCAACAAGTGTGGAGCGCTGGAAGGCCTTCATGGGTCTGATTATCCCCAACCGATCTACCTGAATAATTAATTCAGACTTTCTTTCCTATTTCCTGTGCTGTTACATGTAGCACTTTTCTATATGAGAAGGTCCTTCATTTAGACAGAAAAAAATGAGAAAGTTAGGAAAACTCAAACCCTCTGCACTAGATTTGTGAGTTTGAGTTGTTTTTGAGAACTAAAAATCTTTTTTGTTTTCAGATAAACTGCCTACATTTGAGTTAACACATTTTTTTGTTCATGTCTTTTTTTTATATATATACAAATGCGTTTCTGCCAGCCTCAAACCTATAATTTTAAGTTTTGCAGTGTGAGCTTACATATCGTGACGTTCCTAAAATAATGGCCTAAGTCATTTTTCCACAAATATGATTTTTGTTTTTTGCCTAAATATCTTATATTCAATATTTTGTTCAGCTTTTTTCAGTTTTCTGGGGAAAAAAACGGCATGCTATTATTTTAAGAGGGTGTCGATATGAGACTTTAATATTTTCTAATTAGGTTTATGATTCTGTACTTCTGGTGATGATTACATAAGGTTTGCAACGTGATGACGCTCCCGCCAATTTGTGTCAACTGGTTGTGGATTAACAGGTCTGAGAGTTGAATAAAACAGTTTGTGTCTTTATCAAATCTTGAATTACAACAGATGAAGAGAGTGTGACACATGCCCATGAAGCAGGCAGGCTGTGTATCCATCCATGCATTTCACACACTGGGACACAAGAGCTGCTGTGAGTGATAGCTGGCTTTTCTGACTATAAGAAGGACGTAGAGAAAAATCTGCCTCCTGCGTCTGTGCCACTGCTGGATGTGAGATTGACCTGAGGGGAAACAAGAAGCACAGCAGCCACTGTGTTTCCACTAGGGCATGTTACACACAGCCTGTCAGTCTGGAGTCTGCCCCAAGGAGGACAATAAGTATCCGTCTTTGCTCCTACATCAGGTGTGATGGTGAGACTGCAGGGCCTCGCAGGGTTGCCAGTGGGAGAAACGGAGAGGCCGGGCCTTTGTGGCTGGGTCATCATAACAGCACAGCCCAAGACCTCATGACTGGTTTCTGCAGAACAAACCAGCAGCGCAGTGTTTACCTCTAGCAGGAGGGTTGGATTGAGAGGTTGAACTGTGCACTGGGCTGTGTGAGCGTCTTCCTCCTTCAGGGCACCAGAGGAGCAGAGGGCTGCTGGAAGACTCTCTGACCATCAGACTGTTGCAGGAACAGCCTACACACGCTCAGAGCTGGGAGGAGTGAGGCTGTTTGGAGCTGTGCAGACATGGAGGGTTACTGAGTTCATAAAGTCACTAAGTTTAATTTCAGGGAACTATTTCTGGTCAGTGACTGCCAGTGTATTCATCTTGTGTGCTATAGATTTAATATGTGCATATTACATCTGTGGGAGATTATACCTTCAGTGGTATTCTTGGAATTATTTTTTATATTTTGCCTTTATTGGATATAAACAATTGAGATATAGACAAGAAACATAGGGAGAGAGAGAGAGAGAAGGCAGTTATATATCTTAAAGAAAAAAATTAGGAAAATATGCTTCTTCTTGCTATGAGATTAAAAGTATGCCAAAGAACTGCAGCTGGATGACGATGTGTTAAAACTCTAAATGCATGCTTTGTCTGGTCTATCTGCAAGACCACAAGCAAACAACCTTTAAAATGTTTGTTTTTCAAAAGGAGTTCTGATCTATCAGAGTTTGAGAATCATAATAATAAATGGATCCAGCTATTTGAGCACTACACACTAATTCCAAACTATACTGAACAAAAATATAAACGCACCACTTTTGTTTTTGCTCCCATTTTTCATGAGCTGAACTCAAAGTTCTAAAACTTTTTCTATATACTCAAAATAACCATTTCTCTCAAATATTGTTCACAAATCTGTCTAAATCTGTGATAGTGAGCACTTCTCCTTTGCCGAGATAATCCATGATTACTGCACAGGTGTGCCTTAGGCTGCCTACAATAAAAGGACACTCTAAAATGTGCAGTTTGATCACACAGTACAATGCCACAGATGTCGTAAGTTTTGAGGGAGCCTGCAATTGGCATGCTGACTGCAGGAATGTCCACCAGAGCTGTTGTCCGTGAATTGAATATTCATTTCTTCATCATAAGCCGTCTCCAAAGGCGTTTCAGAGAATTTGGCAGTACATCCAACCGGCCTCACAACCGCAGACCACGTATAACCACACCAGCCCAGGACCTCCACATCCAGCATGTTCACCTCCAAGATCGTCTGAGACCAGCCACCTGGACAGCTGCTGAAACTATTGGTTTGCATAGCCAAAGAATTTCTGCTCAAACTGCCAGAATCCTTCTCTAGGGCCTTTTATTGTAGCCAGCCTAAGGCACACCTGTGCAGTAATCATGCTGTCTAATCAGCACCTTGATATGCCACACCTGTGAGGTGGGATGGATTATCTCGGCAAAGGAGAAGTGCTCACTATCACAGATTTAGACATATTTGTGAACAATATTTGAGAGAAATGGTTATTTTGAGTATATAGAAAAAAGTTTTAGAACTTTGAGTTCAGCAAAAACAAAAGTGGTGCGTTTATATTTTTGTTCAGTGTAGATTCACCACCATTGCATCGTGGTGTTATTGGGTTTGGGCAGAATTCTCCAAATTCCAAAAACTATCTGCATGGCTTGATATCACCAGAGGCAAGTGAGTAATTACGTCTTTGTGTAATTTGGGTGAACCAACTCTACATTACAGGAAACTGCACTTGATGTGCCAAAGTATGTGATCTGCTGAGGACAAACTGATGACTCTGGTGTTGTAATGATCCAACTAAACATCCCCTATCAACATTATTTATTGCTTTAAACCCACAGAGGCTCCTGACTCATGGCTAAAGAAGAACTGTTCAACAACTGGAAACAAAGCAGGTAGTGTAAATGAGTAATATTTCACTCCCGTCTGCACTCTTTCTTTTCCTTCCCTCTTACAATCTCCCTCTCCTCTCCTGTACTCTATATAGAACTGTAATTACAGTGTCTTCTTTTTCTTATTAGCAGATAAGACTTTCATAATGGTTCCCTGGAGAGCCTGTCCAAACTTAATTAACGCTGGCTAAACAGTCCCCTCTCTCCTTCTGTTTCTCTCTCTCTTCCTCTTGCCTGATATGTCTCTCTCTCTCTCTCTCTCCTCACCCCCTCTCTCTCTGTATTTGTCTCCCTCCCTCTTATTAGACAATGGCAGCTGCAGGGAGCAGAAGCCCGCCCGTCGGTGATAAGACTAGCAGAAAGCCCTGCACAGGAAAATGAAAGCTGGACTTGACACAGACTTGACTCAGAGTACCCTGATCAACCATAGCTGTTGCTGTTGTGTGTGCTAATTTACTCACTGACTTGAATAGTGTGTGTGTGTGTGTCTGCGTGTGTGAGGATTTAATTCCTCTGAGCAGTGTAAGCCCTGAAATCGTGCTCTGATCTTCGGCTGAGTAGCCCGCTCTTTTAATTCCCATTTGTTTGACTTAGAGAGATTAGCCATTAATTACTGGCTAGAGAAATTAAGCACACACAGACACACACACATGCACACACACAACCTCACACAGGGTGCGGTGCAGAGCCGTTAAATAGTGCTCATTACACCGGCCTTACCGCACGGGCCAAAGGCATATATAGAGCTGAGATAGCATTGTCTAACAGGACTCACACACACATGTATGCAGACACACACACACAGCTGCTGGGGAAAATATCGGCCAAAAGATGCTGTTCTGGGCAAAATCTGGCAGGTTTTAGCTGAGTAGAACATCAACCTCCCGCATGAGAGCGCAGGGGATTAGCACCAGAGAGACGAGCTGACCAAAGCCAAGACAGGATGAAGAATATCACAAACACAAGGCACCTGAGCAAGCACAAAGGCAGGCTGCTCAGTGTTTGCACAGAACCCATCAAAGCCTTTCAAAAGCCTTTACATCATGTTGAGCTTCATTTCACATTGTCTTAATGAGTCCTTTGACCCGCTTAGAATGGGACAGACTACAATGCCACAGTGGAACAGATAAAAAAATTAAAGCTGCACTTATTAATTTTTTCATCCTAACAATGGATGACATTACAGTGTCTAATGTAAAAGGGCTTCTTATAGTGCCAAACACACAGCCCGTAGCCTCTCCGCTCCACAAAACATTTCTAGCTGTCAGCAAAACTCAGTGTGCGTATACTTGTGTGCTAGCTACAGTACCCATCACTAATATCCAGCTGGTGAACAGTCACACTGGGTGGGCTGCATGAAAAATGGGCTGATGCAACGCTAAATATGCATATAAAAAACATAAATGTGCTTTTTGGCAAGCTGCCCCTGATAGCTGAGCTGCTGGCCAACTGTTAGGTATTGCATCTGTCATTCTTTCTCTCCCAGCCAATAGAAACAGAGCGCAGCTTGCCATACTGTGAAGGCCACGCCCACCACAGGGACATAATAATAATAATCCCTGTTTCTAGCTAAAAATATTAGATTTAAGCTTATCATATGATCATATGATCATTTTATAAAGGGACAAGTTGTCTATTAGCAAGCTACTGTTAGCTATACCTTTATGTTAGCAAGATAATGTACTTATTACTGCATAGCTTTCTGAACTATCCACATTTTGCTACAACAGGAGTGTCACATGTCAAATGGTCAGGCTTAATTTACAGGAATGTACTTGTATCTTAAAACTGACACTGGACTTAGCGACTAAATTCACTGCATAGGTAAGTTAATGTTAAATATACTGAGTTTCTGGAGCGCACAGTTTTCCACATTGTAACTGTTGATGTCACAAGTTGGTATATGTCTATATTTACTTTTGGACAGAGTACAGTTTTTCAGGTTGTCAGATTTTAAAAAGTTGAGGGAGAAACAGTTAGGTGGAGCAAGATGATCAAACAAAGAGAGAATAAGAAACATAAAGAGGTGCTAAAGAGCTGAGAGATACAAGGTCAAAGAAGTTTAAAATAGCTTATTATATTAGGCGGTGTCGCCATGAAAACCCCACAGACTGGTGAGACTAAAGGTCCTGGCAGCAGTTTGGTGAGAAAGCAAAAAGCAGCCCAGTTCAACTATCAGCAGCTGAGGCGTCACTCTGGTCAATGTCACTTTTCATGAACCGACCAATCACAGAATGGGGTGGGACATTAAAAAAGCTATACATAGTGCAGCAAACTTATTAAGTTAGAAGTCATTGTTATGCATGAATGTTTATGATTATTGATTATTGAAGTTGCTTCTTCACATTAATAGAGTCTAAACACCCATGCAGCTGTTATCAGCTAGTTTACGTCTGAAGCTACCCACACACAGATTCTGCACGTCAGAGGCTATTTCAGTGGCTCAGTTCTCAGGGAGTCCTTGCAGATTTTACTCGCTCAGTAGAGCGAACAGAGAACAACAGCTCAGGCCAACAATGCTACAGGACACACATCTCTTTTTTTATTTATTCATATATTCTCTGTGTTCGTGCACTTGAAGTTTTGCACAGAGAAAGTTTTCCTACTTCAGTGGATGAATGTGAAAACAGACATCTAGTGTCAAACTCTGCACATATGCAGGGAATATATATCAATATATCACTCGGGCCTTTAAAGTGAAGTTGTGGTAGCTTGTGTTGGTGAAGTGACTTCCTGGTTACAAAGTTGATTGCTTTTGATTGGACAGCTCTACAGATGTTTGCAAGCAGCCAATTTGCACATTCCTTTAGTTTGAACTGTGAAACCCGATGAAGTAAATCACCAAGTTAGAAGCTGTTTACTGAGAAAAACCTCACATTTAGTGATATTCAGCTATTTACAAATAGCCTGTTCAACCCAAGCTGTTCTTTCCTTCAATTTAAATGCAAACAAGAAACAAACAAAACTTATATCTTCCCATGAGTTATTTCCTTCATTTCATTCCAAATTCCTCCAAAGAAAATTGCCATTTTCTAAGGTGGCACATTACCATTCCTGTAGGCCTTAAAGAGGCCGGGTGGCTGTGCTGTGATTCATGTCTGTGTCTGCTGTAATTTACAAGAATCAGTCCTCACCACAGCCACATTTCCTCCTGTTGACTAACAGTTTGCTTGCGTTTGAAGAGTCAAGGTCACTGACAGGAGGCTGTTACAGCAGCTCAGCTTTCATCTCGGGGACTGAAATGATTCTCTGGACATGTTTTATTCATTATGCCACTGCTTCACGTTAAAACTGAAAGTATTTTCCTCCTCTTGCATGTGACTGCCAACACAAACAACACAAATATGAACAGACAGTACTTTGATCACTGGCTGGTAGGATTGTCAGAAGGTGGGGAACAGTGAGGGAAGCAGGTCTGAGGCAGCGCTGAAGATAAGGCCTGAACTGTATGTGTCTGCTTCCCTCTAGTGGTCATCAGACAGGGATCTACTGTGTACTGTTATTAATACAGCACACCATCAACAAGACAATACAAAGTGCGATAATAAGCACAGCTAGAGAAAGCAATTTCAGTGTGAATGCTGAGGCTATACGCTGCAGTGCTGGCTGGAAAGTGTCAGAAGAAGCTGGAGTAGTAGAGATACTTTGAATCATGGAAATGGGTGGAATTATTATGAATGGTTGAAAGTTGAATAATGCCAATAGTGTAAAAACATGCCAAATATTTTAAGGTCTTTTGAGAAGCTGGTGCTACATTGCAACATTGGCTTGTATGTGTCAGAAGAGGTTGAAGTAATGGGAATGGGTAATGCTGTGTATAAATGTCACTGAAAAGCTGAGAAAAAAAGTGGAATATTTTAAGGTTCTACAAAAGCTGAAAAATCTAATTTTGGCTTAAATGTGAGGAACATGAAATAGTAAAAAAAGAAAAAAAGAAAAAAGAAGTTTGAATTGTGTGTGAATGTGTTAAATTAGTAGGAATGTGATAGAAAATGATATGAAATATTTGCTAAAAGTTTGACAAAGTTGAGACATCTCACAGAATGAGAAACTACAGCTTGTCTGTTTCATAACCAAAAGTTAGTTCATAGGGCTTTTAGATTGCTGAAAGATAGATCTCAGGTAGCGTCTATTATACAGGAAAAACTGTTGTATGTGAACATGAATTGAATTCAATTATGTGTGAATAAATAGCATACACGAACATAAAATAAAATATACATCTTATATGTCAAGGTGGATTTTCACTGTGTACAATAACGCATCCCTTCAATACTTTAGTAGGAGTACAGTAAAAAAGCATCATCTTTCCATTTAGTAACCAGATCAATAATACTTAATGATAATTCAACATACCTTTAAGATTATGCCAGACGACCTTAGGGTTTGGGTTGTTCTCATCTTCATGCAACATCTTTCTGTTGGAAAGATAAAGTATCAGATTTGTTTCCTCTGCACACCTCAATACAGATCGTTTTAAGACGACCCGGTACCAGGTCAGGCAGCTCTGTGCTCACAGGTGATTGTAAAATATACAGCAGTGAATGATTTCTTGACAAAGATCATATATTTTTTGAACAGACTCAAATTTCCCCCCTGACCTCTCAAGGATGTGCTGTCACCCAAAACAGGGTGCTGACACACTGAACAGAGGCATAGAAAGTGGTCACATCATGCACATGTAGCAGATTTAACATGGCATTCACAAAGCAAACAGGGACCGATCAACACGTTTATTTCTGCAACGTAGCAAGAAGACATGTCACACAGACACACGGGCAATTGGCCGGTCTCTCCCCGACACAAAAGTAGTCCCTCTTTTTGCAATGAAAGTGCAATATTGAACATCAAATCAACAAAAACACATTATAACGCACCTGCAACGTAGCAAGAAGACACATGTCACACAGACACACGGGCCACAGGACGGTCTCCCCCCCTGCAGCGAATGAGACGACAGCAAATCAGGCAAAATGTCAGACGGTTTTATCATAGTTTAGCGTCACTTTTATCACACAAAATTAACTGCAGAAGTTAGATACAGACTCACAATAAGTTCACGCTACGTTTTTATGCAGTTTGAAACAGAATTAGCAACTTTTATACTCGCTAGCTTGAAACAATGAGAGAGAGAGAGCATCACCACAGATCTTACCGATACAAAAGCAGTCCCTCTTTCACCGGGAGCGCGCAGCTGCACCGTAATTGTGCACCCCCCTACAACAGGTAATGCGGAACCAACGAACCTATTTACAACAAAAACAAAACAAACACTATTCTCCATATCGATGAAAGATAAGATAATCCTTTATTTATCCCACAATGGGGAAATTTGCAGTGTTACAGCAGCAAAGGGTACAGAATATAGAATTGCCAGCATAAAGTGAAACAATAAATTAAATAGAAAAGAAAAAATAGAGCTAGAAAAAACTTGCAATGCACAAGGGAAAGATATCACAATATGGATAATTGGAATTAAAGATTCCAATTCCAGGAACACAGAAAGGTGCACAGAAACAGCAATTACACAGTTTTAAACAGAAAATATGGTCGCGAGTTTTGAGAATGTTCACAAAAATTAAATATCAAAACATTTTATAACAAAAATATCTACTCGGCTACACACACACACTTTGTAATTCTTGTGATAATGTTTTATGTTTTTATCAGATTGAAATAGTCAGATTTGAAGACACAAAAGAGGAAAAAGAACAGAGACTGGCAGCAAGTAGCGCAACAGTAGAGCTGTGAGCGCCCCCTGGTGGATAGTTCGAGTTGTCTACTGACCAGCAGGATCACACAGACCTGCTGCTTCAGCTTCAGCATACAGTGTATGAAGAAATTACACTACATCGTTGTGTTGACATTACTAAAAATACTTATACAGTGGCTACTAAACCTTTTTACATGTGAATATTGTTTTTTTCAAACATTTACAAAATGTTTCTATAGCTGCAAAACTTTTTTTACTCATTCACAGACTTTAAAAAAAAGACCATTAATTGATCCTATTTTTTTT
>CAFUXE010000241.1:325324-336183 GCA_903364295.1 Serranus cabrilla
TTTTTTTTTTAGCTCTCTTTATATCTTCATTTATCTGGCATAAACTGGTAAAAGGAGAGCTTCACCTTCAGGCTTCTTCATCTCAACAGTCTTTGGTGTCTCTGCAGACACAAACTAAACCGCTCAGCTCACCCTCCATTTCCAGGCAGTAATCCACCAGGTTTCAGCAGAGAACCAAGGCCTCGGATTAGGATGTCTGATGTACTTTTTGTAAAAAACAAACAAAAAAAAAACAGTAAATGACACACAAACAAAAACAAAAAACACAAGAGCCAAGAGTTGTAATTCATCTTTATTGTTTAAATTCACCAAAAAGTTTTCTGCATAACTACATCCAACAGCATTCATTGTTGTCGTCACTGTGACCTTATCAACACCCGAGTGACGACTGTGTGACATCATCAGCGCCGCCATGATGTCACAGCATCATGACATGGCTCGAACGGCAGAAAAAAACACTGTCAGTCCATCCCAGAGTCGGTCGTCAATAAAAGCATCTCGCCGCTACCCGTGTAAAGCACAAACATTGCACATCAACTTATAGCATAGCATCAAGAGTCCTTCTTAAAGTTACTGCTGAAAAACCAAAACCCACCCGCCCCGCTCTTCAAATGAAGACAAATAAAACAATGAATGGGAGTGTTTTCTTTTCAACCATACATGGGTTTATACAGAGTATGATTTCAGTTATGATAATGATGATTCAAAACACCAATAGCACCGTGTGCGCTCATTATACTCCAGCACTGTCATGTCATACCTTCGCTTTCTTTCCCTAAATATCCACATCTAATATTTATCATGCGCAGGCCTAGATTCAGGAAGGGGAGGAATTTTAAAACAATGTCTGAAGTGGGAAAGATAACCTACAGTTCCTATGCTACGTTCTAGAAACAGGCTTTATTAAATGTATGTAGATGTATTCTGTGTTGATATTCCCTTTGGAATTTAAGTTATAAATATAGAATCAGGACAGTAGCTGGGATTATAGGAATACATTTGATTTTTCTGCATTTCCTATATCACCTTAACTGTTCAAACAGATTTTCTGTAAATTGTATCTCCTATATTAGTCTCTCAATTGTCTTAATGCTGTTTTAAAAGCTGGTACATGTGTTTTTGGCCTAAAACATTTTTAGAAATTTTGAAAAATATGAACTCTTCACTCTGTCTAATGGTTTTATGTACACTGCTTTTCAGGTCATTTTGAACTATGGGGTTACTTGGTGTCTTTTATTGCACAATTATGAGAGCAAAACTTTCCCGTCTGCAATCAAAACATGTCTTATTTCAAGCAAAATAGATTTGTATTTAAAAATGTATTATTGCAGATCAAAAATGCTTGTTTCAAAGTGTTCAAACTCTGTATAAACTTTTTGAGCTTTGCTCTCAAATCTATTCTTTGATTGAAAGTTTTGTTCCGTTTGACTGCATAATAAAGACACAAAGTCCCCTTATATAACACTGTGGAGGATATTTAAAACGTTTTACTTTGATTATGCATTGACAGTTTCAGGCTTCAGGTTTTTAGATTTCTAGAATCTGAATATTTCATGCTATACAACAGTATTTTTGCATTGATTCTGCTCTTCTTATTATTCTGCCAAGGTTTGGGCTCTTTATAAAAGTGCTCATTTCATGTTAAACTATATTTTCTAAGCTATCTCTGTCTATACTATATCTCTCTCATCATTTAATCTAATATACTCTCATTTGGTATCATATGCCACTTTAACTGAACACTGTATTTCTTAGCTGTTTTATGTCCACTTGGTGAAGTTAACATATGGCTATAATCTCCTTTAGTACCATCTAAATGATGAGGAGCCTTACATACAGCGTGCTCACAGATTACCAGTTCTCCTCAGAAAAAATGAGGGTAAATAGAATTTAGACTGTGACATTCTTTGTAATAAAAAATTGCATTATTTCATCTATTATGGCTATATTAGCTTTGTTTCAACATAAAGAATACTGTTAATGCTGGGTAAGATCTGCCTTTTTACTGAATGTCACTCCAAACACTCCTTCTGTTCCTTTAGTAATATGTTCTCTGGAATATTTTCTGTGAAAAAAGATGATCCAGATGATACTGAAATGTGTGCATTCTTCAGAAAGTCAAGGAGATTTCCAAAGCTGTCCTTCATCATAAACGCAGTGGAAATAAAAGGAAGAAAAATGGCATCAGAAAAATGTCAAGCAAAGTATCCCTCCCACAGCACTTGCATAAATCTCTTCGTTAAATCATCTGCTATATACAGAAATACATTTAATCGTTACATATGCGGCTCGTGTAAGCCCGGCTAGTCTCTTGAACAGTACTACACCATAGTCCAGTGAGCTAATATCCATCCGCTTTCATCAGACCATAATAACCAAAGGTCAAAGTTCCTTTTACAGCAGAATACAGTAGACACCTTTCAAGTAAAAGAACTGTTTTTCTAAGAATACTGGTGTGTTCACATAACTGCAACAGACCTGAGTCAAACCAGAATTGAAATCAGTTCAAATCCAAATCATCATTAAGCAATTTTTTTTTTTCATCTTTGCCTTTTGTGAGGAGTCAAACAAACCCTGCAGCGGCTGCAAAGCTACAAAACAGAACTGCATGTGTGTGTTCAGGATTTCAATTCCAATAGTTGACCCAGGTCTGCGTCATGATTATCAGACAAAACTTCATAATCAGATGATGGACAGAACAGAGTGACTAATTCCTGTTTTCATTACTGAGTCCGATGAAGGAAGAAAGTAAACTAAGTAATTCTTTTTAAAAGTACAGAAATGCCATCATAACCACAGACAACTAAGCCGTCGATTTCTCTGTTTTGAAGAATGTAATATATTTTTTTGCCTTGAAATAAGGTGAGTGAAAGAGAAACACTCACTACATCTTTTTTTGTACAGTAATCCATTGATAATAATCAATGCACAAAAGTAAAAGACAAAAGCACACAAATATCCAAAAACTGAAATTGAGACAGCTCAAGACGAGAGATTTTTTTTCCCTTTTTCCTTAGATTTTTTTTTCTCACTTAAGTTTAAAATACACATATTAACCAGCTGTAGAATGTTTACACAGAGTAGGAATTTGGATTCATCAAAAAAAAAAGAAAAAAAGCACAGTTTTAAGTCAGTCCAGCTTTCTCCTGGCTTTATGGTGGAAGTTAGGTGCAAGTCCAGGATGGTCCAGTCCAGTCCAGTCCAGTTCAGAGGAGGAGAGTGGGACTGGCCACGGCTGGGGCACTACCGTCCTGATGACGCAGCGCTGTGTGCCATCGTGTGCTGGGCAGATGGCAGTTACTGTACGATGAATGCTGGGGCAGAGAACTAGCTGAAGGTCGCTCTGCATGTCACACTGTACTGTACTCACCCTGTTCATCCACACTGCATGGGCGCTTTTACACAGGGCAGCACAGTACCGCTTCACACAGCACTCAGCTCAGCTCAGCTCAGTTCAGCTCAGCAGTGGGAGGGGCCTCTTGCTGTACAATGGTGGTCACCACAGAGGAGGCAGTCTACATAGAAATAGTGACAAGGGGCCCAGAGGGGCCAGTACGGGCCAGTGAGGCCAGGGGCTCAGGGAGCAGAGAGAATACAGAAAGAGACAGAATTATGGCTGAACATTTGCATTGAGATTGAAGCTTTGACCAGGAGAGGGGACTCATGTGGCAGAGGAGTTCTGGAGGAAGCAAACGCTTTGAGCTGCAGATGAAGCGGGCTGGGAGAGGATGGATGAAGGCCGGCCCAGTGGAGGCAGGGGGAGCTGGGGATACCAGAGGGGGGTTCCAGTGGTGATGAATAATTCAGACAGAAGGAAGGCTGGGCCGAAGTGAAGGAGGTGATAAAGCTCCAGAGAGTTTTCAGTGAGAGGGAGGTCCTCTGCCCATCCAAAGAGACACCTGGAGAAAAGAAACAACAAGCTCATACCATTGAAAAGCAGCTACGGCTTCAGTGTGTCCTTTCAGTACAACGGCCTGGCACATGTGGACATTTCAGAAGACTATTCATTTTTGAATTACCAGAAAACATATTTCCCTGGCATAAGTTCATCCTTATAGAACACTGACACACAAATTCACGCTGTTGACCAACAGTAAGCGGTCTTAAAAGCGCTAACCTTTGAGGGGACCAAGCGCCAGAGAGTCCAGAATAGAGGAAGCTACCGAGCTTATTAATTGTGTTGCACAATCTGTTTTCATTTATCCTCCTCTGTTGGAATATAAAGTGCTCCACCAAAAGGCAATAGTTTGCAGAATACTTTTTTTGAATGAACTAGGTGAACTTATTGTCCTCTTAGCAACCAATTATGAGTTTGCAAACTGACCATTAGCAAGTTTGCTAGCTCTGGGAGCTTTATTGTCCCTCTTCAATTACTTTTTATGGCACGATATGGTGTGTGATGGTGAACAAAATACCAGGGGAAGCAAACAGCACGGTAGAAATAAAAGAGAGAGAGAGATGTTGTGAGTGATGAGCCCTCAGCTTCCAGCCCTGCATAAGTTCATGTGTCAGTCTGTTGTGGGACTGATGCTTAACAGTGTTACAGTCTGACTCCAATCACAGCATCAGTGCAGGGAAAGCTGCCCTTAACTCTAACTAAGATCATGTCTTAAATGTCTGAATGGTATAACCTGCAAAAGGCTGTTTAGAAAAGGAAAAAAACTAAAAATCAACAAGGCAAACTAAGCAAACATTTAAATAAAATTAATATTTAAAGCCTTCAAGAGTTTTCTTGTCTCATTAATGATTTGCAATGCTGATAATTATTCATATTTTTAAATAATTTTAAAGGTTACATCTATGTTGGCTTGCTAGCAGTTTTCTTCCTGCCTGCTTTGGTTTCTGCACAAACATATCAACCTAACATAGAAGTGTTGAGACGGTGTAACCTACCAAGCAATGGGCTGTTTCCACTCAGTGTCACTGGCAGACCACTTCAGCAGATGGTTTCAAGATGACGTGAGTTCTGTAGGGAGAAGAGAAGAACTGCTTCAACTACTGAATAAAATACTGGTTCAGGAAGTGTTTGCAGCTTTCCATGTATTGAGATACATAATACAGGAGCTGTATGTGTCTCACCGGTGTGTCGTTCCACTGCCGCGGCAGATCTTCTGGCTCAGGTGGGTAGGACATCCAGGACGGGCTACGGTATGAGGACGGCGGTGACATGACAAAGTAGTCTGAGTAACCCGGGCGGTTGGCGGATATAGCGTAGACTGCTGTTATTGGGTTTCCTGTGAGATTCAAAGATGGAGTTAGCTAATAACTGAACTTCACTTATAAAAGCAACTTTGTGCATTTCAGCAGCACTCTGTCATACCTGAGTAGGTGGTGATGGACTGGTCAACAGTGACAGCAGGGAAGGGGGTCCTGGACAGCGGCAGGTACGGAGCACCGTTGTGCTGCTGGGCCTGCAGGTCTGAGGCCTCGGACACACGGGGCTTCAGACTAACATCAGGGGTGGAACTGTCAGAGGAGAGGAGAGTAAGATGTTAACCTAATATACAGTCATCAAGCAACTATGAAATGAATTAGAAAGCAGAAACTTCATTTAAAGAGGAATCACTGAAAGCAGTTGAAGAGTAAGGGCTGAAAACGTGAACTGACACCTGGATAGACAGTAATAGTAACTGAAATGACAGTCAATGTCTAAACCCTTAAAGCAGCTGAAATGGCAATTAGTTAGAAGGAGTTGAAAGCAGCTGAAGTGTTATTTAAAATGTACGAGATAAAGCAGATTAACTGTCATTTAAAGAGTAATCACTATCAGCAGTTAAACTGATGGTTGAAGTGCTGAAAGCATGTGAAGTAACACATGACGATCAATGTCTAAACCATTAGAGCAGTTGGAATGACAGTTGGTGAGAGTAAACATTAAAAACTTTTAAACTAGCACATCATTATGGTTGGTTGATGTTCATTCAAAACAAGGACAGACAGCCACATATATAAGAGTCCATCCATTATGCAAGCATGTAAGTTACGTTTTTAAATTTTTTTTAAATTTTTTTTTATTACAACCTACGTTTATCTATAGACAAACCAAAGTATGGGATTAAGTACATCTTAAGTACAACTGAGTATCCAAAAACTCCTTCAACTCATTCAATACCAACTCTCCAATGTTATCTAGTGAGCCAATGAGCATGCAGCATAGAGGCATGTAGGAAAAACATCACACACAGAGATGGGGCACACATGTGTGAATGTGTGTGTTGTTGTATTTTTAGAGGTTTGACTACACTGTGAGTCGCATAGGCGTAGAAGAGCTGAACAATAAAAATAAAGATTTGTACCACATGTGTAATGTTGTACTCTTTTGTTAAATTGGATTTCTAAGACCTGTATGGAAGTCAAGGAATTGGTTTCTACATTTTTTACGATGCCCAGCCCAAATTACAACTTTAATTGCATATTTTTCCACAGAAAGTTAAAGAAAAGACATAGATGGTTTTTCATTGTTTGTCATATGACTGTAAATATGTTAACATGTAAACAGGTATACATGCATCTTCTTAAACAGAGGATTTAGTTACCTAAGCTTACATTTAAAGGTATTTTAAATGCTGATTCCAGTATATTCCAATTTGACATATTGGAATTCCCCAATTGGTAGAGCAATAAAAATAAATAAAGAGATTATTAGATTTTTCTTCTAGATGTATTTTTCCTGGTGATAACGAAAATTTCCTTTCTTTCTGTGTCTGTTTGAAATTCAGGACATTTTGTGTACTCATGACCTCGCCATATGAAAAAGCTGTGTTCTAGAGCCTTGTTACTGCTCTCTGTGCAGCACTGCCAACCAGTGTACATGTTACACTACAGTAGGAGACCGGAGGCTGATGATGTCATCGCCAGGGCTCAGGACCCCAATGCGCTCTGCACACCAATGCCTCACCGTGCATACTAAAGACGAGTTAAAACGCAGCACCGTTCCTCCCTCGTGCCACAGAGGAACTGATGTGTGACGAGCTGGCTTATTAACACACTTCTGTTCCTGGTTTCAAAGCATGAATTATGGTCACACACTCATGGTTAGAGATTAAAAAAAGTGCCTGTCATATAAAATACAATTATATTTTAAATGTATGTATTATATCTTAACTATTTCTTAAATATCTATGTTATATTTTCCTGCAGAGTATGTACCTGTCAGTCTGCAGTACATGGCAGCTGGATCATATTTACTCTTTATTTTTCAGTTTGTCCACTAGATGGCAAACATGTCCCTCTATGCGCTCCTCAACAGCTGAACAGTCAATCACTCTCTGCAGTGCTAAAGTGCCCAGCAACATGGTGCACACAGCAACAGCATTTAAATGAAGAAGCTGCTCAGTTCAAATGATGCAGACGAACATATGGAGCTGAGAGAGAGCAGTGAGAGGATGTGGAGGCCAGTCAGTTCATATGATGCTGATTAACATTCTGTAGCTTCTGTTTCCTCCTGTGTGCTCTCTACCAATAAATTATATATTCATCTGATGCAGTGATTAGCCACAGCGCTGCATTTTGATTGGCTGAGAAGTCATACAGGAATGCTTTCAAAAGCCATATGTGAACATTTCCTTTGAATCACAGCAGCACGCTGGATGATTTGATACTTGGTGCAGCATTTACTGTTTAGTGTATTTTGTGTCCTTCACACAGCGAGCCGACTAATTCTTTGTTTCCTTTAGATTTGTTCTTTTTTATGTTTTTTAATAAATATTATGATCATTATAATTGTGTTGAGGGAAGTACCGTCGTATTGAGGTTCCAGGTGGTGGTCCTGGTCTGGAGGGGATCAGTGGCGGGGGAGACCCGATGCCCATATCAGGAAGCTGGGTGAACCGGAAACCCTGCAGACACCACACATGTAACTTAGAGACATATTTAACGAGTATGTGGACTGAGAACAAAACACAAAGAACAATAGTGTAACAAACAAAACTGGATAAATAAAGGGCAGGAAAATTAGACGGGTGTCTGATGAGAGCAAAACAGAAGATCAACACAGATTCAAGCTGCATGAGGCCTGTTGTTTTTTGTTGGTGGGTGTTCAATCCTCAGTCTCTTTAATCTTTGTAAAGCTTCTCCCTTGCTGATCAGCGGTTGGCAATTCACTAACTGAGAGCACGAACGGCAGCATTTCTGTCCAACCTCACTGTACAAGTGCTGAAAGGACCCAGTGAGTGCTTTAACAGTTTAAGCATGCTGGCTTCTCAGACAAAGTTACGACTAGCTGGTGAACAGATAATATTATGTAAGATCCAATAGGGGGAAAAAACTCCTTCAAAGACTTCAAATAGGACTGTAAAAATCCTACAGCAAAGATGTTTTTCTTATAAAGGGGAAATTATTTTTTGGAAGCAATACAAATGAAAAAGATTTCCAATAGGACTGAAAAAATCCTAGAAGAAACAAAACATTTACCTATAGAATTCCTAAAGGATTATTAGAAATTCATAGCAATCCTTAAGGATTTTATTGGAACAAATACATTAAAGATACTTTCAATAGGACTGTGGATTTTTATTCTTTTTATTTACAGTTGTAGTCCTCGATTTGCTTAATTTTCTGTTTATTATTTTTTTGTGCCTATAAAAAGGATTTTATGAGAATCAGCACACAGATTTCCAGAAGGACTGTGAAAATCCTGAAAGAACCAAAACATTCAGAGCACTTTTATAAATATATGGGAATCCAAAAGGTATTTAAATGGACCCAACACAGATGAAACAGACTGACTGACAACATACCACGAAAGGAAAGTGAGAAAAATATGTTTTGGGGGGTTAATTGACCCTTAAACTTCCTTCTGGTGCTTACCGGTTTGGGCAGGCTACACTGGTGCATGTCCTCGTAGCCTAGACTCCTCTGCCTGCCTCCGCAGGGATGGTTCATGGTCCCTGGAGCGCTGGTCACCCCGTCACTGTAGTGGCTGGTGTGGGACGGGTTGTAGGCTCTGTGGGCATGGTGGTGGTGATGGTGGTGGCTGCTGAGAGAGAGAGAGAAAAGTTAACAAAAAGAAAAAGTTGAGTCGAGATATGCACACCTACTCGCTTCAGTTTTTCTGTTTCTCTCTAGTGTACTGTCCATAATCAAGCAGACATATTCAAAAAATCTACTCTACTTTGTGAAAAACAGCTTGGGGTGGGATGAACACTCTTAAGCAAATTGTGTATCAGGGGAGCTCTCTTTATTCTTTCCTACACAATTCTGTAAATAATTCATCATCGTGTGCTAAGAAATCAAGTAAAAATAATACTTTACTTGGTTGGAGGAGAAGGGGGGTCGTGGTCCGGAGGTGCCAGGCTGAAGGCGTTGCCTAGCAACATATGCATCTGCGTGCGGACCTCATCAATGGATGGCTGAGAGCTGAGTGTGGAGGAGTCGGAGCCACGGTGAGCTTTCACCCCCAAGCTGCCAGTCCCGGTGCCAGTGGATCCACCTCCGTAACCCAGCGAGCTCATCAGACGGTCCACGTTGGTCTCCTCAAACGGCTCCGGTTCACCCTGCAGACCACACACGCTCAGTCAGCAGGTCAGGGGTGCACTCAGCAACTTGTTGGTTAACTTATAAAGACGTCCACACACCGAAATAACATATTTCTGACAAACCATTTCAACATCTCTAACCAAGCACTGCGTGACCTTCTGGTTTTATCCAAAAGAAATGCTCTGAGGAAATCATTTCTGAAAGGATACATAAAGATTTTCGTGTGGATAGAAGCTGAAAACAGGCAGAAAAGTTAGTGATTTTAGATGATCAAAAGTAGAAGGCCAGGGCAAAGGAACCACAGGTCTGCAGTTTAGTCTAAACCAATGTTTTCACTTTTCTCTCTCTGTCTTTAGGTAGAATGATCCAACCTCGTGTTTACCACAGTAGCTTCTCCTGCATTAACATTATGTAATACACCCAGATACTAATTTATTAGACATTGTTTTAAACAGTATGATCATTAAAGTTTCCACATTAAAATGTGTAAAAATAACTAGACCCATGTTACATATTTTGCCTTATTTTCAAACCCAGTGACATCTGTAATTAGTATATTTATTTAGTATATCATTTAAAAAAAAATTGCAATGGGGAGTTCCTGCCAGAGGCCAATGCTATATGAGGGTCTTTGGCATGGAAAGGTTGGGAACCCCTGTTTTAAATATCAGTTTTAATCACTGGGTCCAACTGTTTTGGAGAGGAGGACACCTCTGCAGATAGCTACACATACTTACAGCTAAAAATCCCCTGAATGTCGGGATCTTAAGTTATCAGAGAAAGTGAGCCTCCGCACTAACTAGCCGAACAGTTGAATTTAATTTTCTGATCCATTTGTGTTGGAGAGGAGGAGATCTCTGGTAATAATTCTCTCCTGGTAAAAACTGACAGAATCCTAACCAGGAGAAACTCACTGCATTGACGGCATTGTTCTGTCTTTTTGGACAACAGAGCAGTGTTATATGATAACAAGACCATGAAAAGTTGCTATGATTAAATTATTACAATGAATACCCTCACATACTTGAACACAATCTGAAACAGCACACACACACACACAGACATGAAGCAGCTTTAGCTCATCATACATACAGAGCACACTGTAATATGTTGAACACAGCGACAATTCTGAAGCATTAAAACACTGATAAACTGATAATTCTAAAAAAAACAAAAAAAATGATTAATACACACAAACATACATGCTCCCGCACACACACACACTGTGTTCTCCTTGTGTCGTTTCAAAAAGTTTGGCGCATCCAAGGCTATTACCTGCTATCGAACCTCCCATCTGAATCCATGAATAGGCTATAATCATATTCAGAGTCATTGACATTCAGCTAGGTAGCACGGTCGCTGCTGTTACCGTGGTGCAGCAG
>CAFUXE010000241.1:338618-357057 GCA_903364295.1 Serranus cabrilla
TCCGTAGCCCTTCCTCCGGGCCTTCTGCCGCAGTTTGTTCCTGTAGTGCTCGATGTCTGACTTCTGCTTCAGCCCACTATGGTTCGCCTGCAAATAATCCATTCAAATATTGAATTTCAGTAATCATATTTCCCTGGCTCCATCCGCCTAGAGGCAAACAACTTTATCATTTTTTTTATGATAAAAAGTTTTGTCCTTTCTTTTTAGTGCTAAGACAGATAAATGTGTTGCAACAAACACTCCCTGCAGCTCAGTAATCAGACGCGGTGTCACACCCCAAACATGATATTTTCTGCTAATGCACACTTAATCAATTGCAGATGAAGTGGAAAACCAGAGAGCCCCTGAGGGGATTTTCTGGTCTTATGTTAATAGATTGAGGGATAATTTATCGCAGTCTCAGCTGCAGAGAGGTGCAGAGAGGTGGAGGTGGAATAAGGAGGACGGGAGAACAGAGTGAGAGGTGACGGGCTTGGACAGGAAAGTGACAGGGGGGAGAGATTAGAAGGGGAGAGGGGGCAGAGGGTGTGCAGTGTGTCCCAGAGGACATGTTATGATAATACTACAGTACAGGAAGGGCAGCCGCACAGACGCCTGAAACTGAAGAACATAAAGCAGTTATTCTCGACGTTTCATGTCTGATGTTACCCGACAACGCAGTCAGATGAACTGAAGTAACCCTTCACCAACACCACCATCAGACTGCAGATGTGCTCAGCCGTGCAAACGTTCACACTCTGCTATGTATTTAAAGGGAATCTGGGTATTTTTTTCAACCCTATTTTCCCATCTTTCTGTGTCTAAGTGACTAATGGGAATAACAAAACCGCTGCAGCTGGAAGCATTAAGATGTGCTACCATGTTAATGTAATTACACACTGTCCATGTACAACCAAAGGAGGGGCTTGTTTTTGCCACTGACAGAATCAGAAAGTGACGAGTAACATGAGAGTGTTGGAGAGGAGTGCCAGGAAGAGTTTGTTGTTCTGGAGTACAGGAAGCGTAGCTTAGTGTTATTGAAAAGATTTTTATTCAAACGATGGTTATTTAGGGCAGTTTTACATTGTGCCAACTGAATGTCACACAGCTTTCATAGACTGCATTTATTGGATACAGACAGGCTGAAGTTAAGGCTCGTTTTGCTACAAATGGATCCTAACATTTCGGTCCACACACTGTCCTTGCAGACAATCAGGTTTGCAGTGTCCATTTTGACTGGGAAGACTACTGCCAGCCAAAGGAAAAATGCAAAATGAAAGAAAAATGCTGTTCCAAGAGTGAAGAAGCAGGGAAGGCCAGCTTACTAAATTGTAGGTAAAAAGTTACTGTGGTGCCATCAGGACACATAAAAGCATTACAGGATAACAACAGCTTCTCCATGTTTCCACACAGTGTTTTCAGACATAACGTTAAAGCAAAATGACTGGGCCTCATGCAAAAAACTCTTCTATGAACAGACCAGTTGTTAAGCAGCTTGTACAAGTGATAAGAACAATTCAAAATAGGAGAAAATTGGTGGATGCAAAAAGTTTTCCTGAGGCATAAACACCATTTATGAGCACTCCAGACCAGTCGTATGTGCAGTTTTTCAACAATTGGATTGTATAATTTATTACTTTGGAGCAATTTTGAATTTAAAAATACTATATAATTATAAAGTAAGACACAGTTGAAATAAGAATACAAATATGTTGTTGCATGAGGCTCAGCCGGTAAACTCCAGTGCAGAGTAGCTTTCTATATGCTGTGTTTGTTTATTGTTTTTGAGTCTCACAGCAAAAGCATGAGAGTGAGGGGAACACTGATTTGTCCAAAACTAATTATTTAGCTAATGAAATCAACTATAAACTAGTCAATTTAACAGACTTCTTTGCCTGCTTGACAACTAATATTCACCTTCGATCACAATAACTCACGTTAGAGCCGACTCGCTCTGTAGATATCTTGCTTTAGAAATAAATCAGTTGAGGTGAAACACAACAAGCCTCATGGAAAAACACTTTCCTATTCTAATCTTATCTTTCTCTCACCTCATTATTTATACCGCATCAATGATTTATGGAGGATTTTAAAACTCTAAATTACTTCAAGGTTATTGAATAAACAATCCATTGGTGAAAAACTGCACACGACTCCTACAACTGGCCTTGTAAATTGTGTTTATGAGAACATTCAGAGTACATGGAAATTGTCGAATGCTGTAAGTTCTCCTAAATTACTTGAACAAGCCACTTAAGAAAAAAATCTGTTCGTATGAGTGTTTTGTGCATGAGGCCCAATCTTTCCAAGTAGCCTCTGGCAACTGCAGAAGTATCCCCCGGGGTACAAGTGGCCCTGTTTGAGAACACCAACAGTCCCAAACAAAAACATGACAAAACAATATGACTAAAAAACATCTGCCACATTAACACACTCGCTTAGCAAATGATGATGTTCTTGTTTTTGCTCTGCCCTGTTCTGTTAGTGCTGCAGACTCACCTGACAACTGAGTGCACTGAAGCCTTGAGGATGTGTGGAGTACATCACGTATACGTGTGTGTGTGTGTGTGTGTGCAGACTCACCTCCCCATTGAGGACCACAGAGTCTTGGCTGTGGGATGAGGAGGAGGGGTAGGAGTAGGTTGGCTGAGCAGTCATGGGTTTAATGGTGATGAGGCGCAGAGAGCCAGAATGGTCGTCATACGGGTCTGGAAGGAAGAGGAAGACAGATAGGTTAGCAAGACACAGGCAGAGACATTACTTATAGGAAGCTGTGATGTTGGAATCAGAGACATTATCAGGTATTCTCTAAATTCCAACATTATTCACACAGAAATGTTGATAATCCTCCATTTATAATTGTCAAATTGAGGGGAAAAAGCATGCAAATTTATGCAAATCATGTCAGTTTTATGCTGTAAGTTAATATAGTTTGACCTTCTTGGTGTCCCAGAAACTTCATGGACCTGGAATGAGTGTCTCAGCCTCAGACTGTACTTAAGGTATTTTATGCTTGCAAGAATTTTGTGTACTGCACATTCTTTACTTGGTTATTCTGCAGTGATGAAGTGCAGGGAATATGGGGCAGTCTGCACATGATTAGCTTAGCATAGCAAAGACTTAACATTTAACATTTTACATCTTGTTGAGTAAACTTCTCAAAAAATTAATTGTACCGTCGGCCGTCTTCATGCACAACTCTGAAAGTCTGCTTTCCTGCCGTTGTTTCCATGCATACACTGGCCTTGCCATGCACTCCAAAATAATGACATTTGTCTAATTCTGTCTCTAAGGTAAGATTTATTTGTTGTCATGGCAACTCTCCAGATTTAGATTAGAGCAATACTCTTCTGACTGTGTTTGAGTCCCGTGGCTCAGAATTTCAGAAAACACAACTCTGAGCAGTGTGATGATGTTGCTGCATGGCGTGTGGTCTGCTTCACACACTATATGAGGCTCCATGTATTCATGTGTGTATGTTATTGCAGGGAGCAGCAGATGGAGAGTGTTGTGTTGTACTTGGTCCACTGTGACTCACTGCCCGACTGACATCATATGGCAGACTGCTTCGTTGTAGGGCTACAACAGTCTGCCATTAACTCTGCTCCAAACCCACACTGTCACCATTCATCCTGGCTGCAGCTCAGCCTGCTTTATTTGTTGCTGTTCCTGCACCGCCTATTAGAGAGCGACAGCTAAGGTCAGGACAGGTGGCGTCATGAGCAGCAGAGGCTGTGAACCAGATTGGAAACCAAGACACTGCATGTAAATAACGTGTACTCTGAACACTAGCGGCTGCCGTGAGACCAATCCTACTACTGCCACAACAGATGCTGCTGTTTTAATCAAACGTGTGTTTTCCTGAGATGACCGTGTTGGAACAGAGTGCATTATTCCACGTTTCTGTTTTAGCATCTAATCATGTTGCTTTATTTGTTTTTCTAAAGGTTATATTACTGGAATAAAATAACCTCAATTTGCAACGAGGACAATTTTGTATGTGTTCTGTACACAAGGAGATAAACACTGTGACTCAACCGACTATCGACTTGTTGACACGTAATTTGCTTTGACTGTTAATTGCTTTATGTCTGCAGTGCTCGACTTAAGGCTTACAAGATGAGAGATTAGTTTTTTATCCACACTAAGTGTGGCGGGGTCATCCCTGTGTTCCCTCATTTCTTTGACATTTCAAAATTAGGGCCATAATTTTACTTATTATTAGTAACTAATTTTAATTTAACTAATTCCCTCAGACCAATGTTAGGATTAAAGTTCAGGCAATGCCACTGCATTTTGTCACTCCTTGTTTGGCGTCGGTGGAACCAGAAGTTCTGAATAACTAAACTAGGTTTCCATGTATCAAGCTTCCTTGAATAGCAGCCATTATGGAAAAGAGAGTCAGTTTTAAGTTGTTAATAATAACAATAATTATAATCATTTTCTTAGCTATTTGTTGCATGATTTGCTAAATGCAGCAATGACACAACATTTTGTACATTTGGGGGGAAAACATCATATTAGTGAAATGTCTATCATTCAGTTGTTCGTCATCATATAGTTGTGTCAAATTGGAGTACTCAGTTTCTTTTATAAGTGTTAAACAGAAGAAAAAAACAAATTTTCCAATGTTTTTTGTGTTGTTGTTTTTTACTTTACTTAGTAAATCAAACAATAACCACATAACCTGACGTACAACCAGTGTATAATGTATAATATCTGCATATATCTCAGGAACTTCATTAGTTATTATTATATTATTAAAGCACATAATTGCCACTTATTCTTATAACTACCAACAATTGCAATCTGCAATTATGATGCAGAGATACTGAACTTATAAGGGTACTATTTATGAGTTCTATAACTATAATTATATTAAGCAGATTGTAAGATATGATAAGTATATTAATAATGAATTATTATACATGTGTATCCTAGAAAATGTAACCTGAAACCTGAAAAAATAAGCTTTATATTTTCCAGTATTTTTCAACTTGACAGTCAGGTTAACTGTTGTCCTCTGCTTCCAGCCAAGCTAACAAACCAGCTCCTTAGTAAACACACAGTAAGAGGAGCATCAGTCTTCTCATATGACTTTCTGCAGGAAAGTGAATACGCTTATTTCATGAAAAATGTCAAACTATTTCTTTACCCAGCCAATAACATCGACATGACTACAGTCTTTCCTTCAAACAGACAAGACATTAAAATCATTTTACTTTTAAATCAAAACAATAACCTGAGCCCCAAAAAAATCTCCATCTTCACTCCCCCGGAGTTATTTTATTCCTTTTATTATATCAGTTTTTGCCTTATTTTTATCAATGCTGTATTTTTTTGTCCTCCATATCTGCTTTTCTTTCACTCTGAATCGTACCTCTACGCTTCTAGTTCACTGGATTTACACTCGTATTAATCTGTCATTTCCTTAAACCAGAGCTCCAGCATGCACTGCAGTTGTGTCCATCTCCCGTCCTCTGAGAACAGTAGTGAGAAAATGAAACAATTATTCATCTCCTCCTCCGGGTAATCATTCATTCGCTTGCATAAACACTATAAATCACACAAATTACTGTGAACATTGGGTTGCTGATGCAAAAGAGATTGAAAATCACAGCATCCTAGAATGTCACTGAACAGAAGCAATGTTGCAGCGTTATCAGCGATCGGAGCAATGTTTATGTAAGCAATTGTGAGTCTGCAAAGCTGGAATAAGATGTGCTCGGTAATGTGTTGAACAAGTCATGTCGCAGATGCAGTTCATTTACTGACACAACTGATAACAGGTGCTGGAGATAAGAGTGTGAATATTATAATCCTGTGTCTGAAAGCAGAATATGAATGGAATTATAAAGTATATTCACTGGACACGGGAGAGGAAGCTATGGAGATGGATCAAACCGTTAGTAATAGCGTTATTTTGATAATTCAACTCATTAGACCTCTCTTACCTTTCCAGAAGACCATTATTGCACAAGCATTTGCAGTAATACATTAAGCATACTAGACATAGAATGTATTTTTTTCTATAATAACAAATAGCTTGTTTGCATTCTGGTGACTATTATGATGCATGAAATTCAGATGGCGGGCAGGAATTGATAAATCCATAAACTGTGAAATTGGAGATAAAGGAACGTGACTACATACACGGATTGGTTGAACATGTACATCAGAAATTTGAAGTACATAACAAATGAACCACAATGAGACAGATTAACCCAGTGTGGATGTGATCCTCATTAGAAACTACTTTGCCCTCCAGACCTCCTACTACAGGGCGAGCCAGGTTAAAGATGTCTAGAGGACAATAACTGTTTGTGGGACTGAATCCAAGACATCATCGAACAACTTCAATCAGTCCGAGCCACAAACCACAAATTTCTACGTAAACCACTTTGAGGTCTGGTGAAACACTGTAAAAACAACCTGACTGTGGCTAAAAAAGAAGTCGTCACAGCACAATGTAATTACATGTAAATACTCAAACTCAAGTCAATTATAATGCCACAAGTTGGCCAGCACATACCACCACATATATTGTTTGTTTCGACCTCCAAACATGACCCACAGATCATCAAAAATAATCAGACTTACAAGACGTCAACACGTCCATCTATCCCCCCTGCTGCCCACCCTAAGTGGACCTTGTTGTTCTTTATACTCCATATCCGCACTTCCCCCTTTGCGTTCATACTAATTATAATTCATATTGCCACTAGAGGGCGCCGCTAACTATAAACATAGGTATGGGTCATAATAAGCTGCTGTACAAACAACACATGGGGGTTGTAATTTATTAGAGCTGCAACAATTCATCTATCTGGACTGATGTATGGATTCAATAATCGATGTAATCCAGTATCATCAATGCCAGGCTTTAACATCCCCCCTTATTTCCTTCTTTATTATTTTTTATTAAAAAGGAATAGATTACTTTTTCATTTACATTTCTGGCAGAGCAGGAATACAAATGTCAAATCATTTTAAAGTTGCTTTTAGTGAGTTGATATAAAAGTATTTGTATTAAATTTGTACATGATATATCAAACATATATCTATCTACCACAGGTACCTAAACCCTGAAAGTCTTTGAAATATCAGTAAATATTGTATTGTGTCCAGAGAATCCACATACTATCGTACTGTTATGAAACTTGACACCTTGAGTTTCTGTCTATATTTTGTGTTTAAATTGGTTGGAATGGAAAATGTCATTCTGTGTGTATCCCTGACTAGACAGACATAATTGCTAATATACCCCCAACCTCAATAAAAAAGATTACAGTGCTAATTTGTTTTTAATAGCTACACAGTGTATCAATGTCTTTTCTCCAAGCATGAGGATCCCGTCGAGTGTCGCAGGTTTAACGATGAGTCATTTTTCTAATGCACAAACCATATGCTGTGGGTGGTATGGATTTAAATAACACCTAATCTGACAGTGTGCTGTCACAACTCTCTGACAACTCACCCACTTTCCTGTCTTTCATCTGCTCCAAAGTGACTTGATGCAGTGTGTATAGCACATACTCTATCAGTCACTGGCTTTCATCTATATCAGAATTTTCAGTTTTGCATCTTGGAATAAAGTAAGCCAAAAAAAAAAAACATGTCAGTACTCAAATACAAACAAGGGGATGTCTCTTTTGTCAGTATCCAGGGTTTGTGTGTGAAGAGTTAAAAAAGAGGTGATGATCATCAGTGTCGTCACTGACACTTACATGATGCAGCAGCAGACTGAGTCACTGCATGTATGAGTGTGTTCAGTCTGTGCCCATGTGCACTTCATTAGCTCATATTAATTATCCTCAGGGTAAAATATTACAACAATTGTTCACCAATGGCAGGCTTTGTGTTAAGTGTAAATTTAACCCCTTTTATGTGTCATGTCAGTATTTTCTGTCTCCATGTGTCCTTTTCTTCCTCACCGTTGGCGTTCCTCTTGTGAAGCTCCTCTTTGCCGTTCTTGCTGCTGCTGCCGGTCGCCGTCCTTCGGGCCGAGGAGCTCTTGCTCGTATTCAGCTTCCCGGAGCCGTTACTTGACACCGAGCCGTCCTCTTCGCTTGGCAACCGCCTGTAGTAGCCATGGCAACAAAGGAAGGCAGGGGAGGAAGGAGAAGAGAGGGCTTGTGAGTCTCAGTATGCACAGCAGTGCATCATCTGACAGTTATTACTGGCATCACACTGTCAAATATAAATATAAGCTCAAGAATTATATTAATGGAGCATAAAAAAAAATTAATGTATACATTTAATGGACAAAAAGTACAAACAAGTAATAGAAACTGTACCCCAAAACTACAAAGATGTGAAATTCAAAGGAATGTGATTTGCACCAACACACAGCTTTAGTGTTTTATTTCTAGTGTTTCTGTGCTTATCGTTTATTTATATTTCTTAGATTTTCTTTGTGCTTTTGAGCAGTTATTATGGTAATTGGACAAATGATTTAGGGCCGGAATTCTATGTGGTGTGGCGTGCTGCTCTTGGTCTGATAACTGTTTTTCATATCCTGCCAGGAACTCTGGGAAGTGACCTCGGAACTTTGATGCTATCGATGCGATTAGCATTCCGGCTGTAATACTCCCTAAAAGTTTTAATTAAAAAACATTTTAGTGCTGCTGTTCATCACAAGCCCTACTGCTGACAACAGGCAGCCTTTTTCATACACCAAATGAAGATGTCTACAGTACACGTCATTGGCATTCATAGCTAAAGGGGACCTGTTATGATTGATATGATCTTGTTTTCTGTCATACAAATATTGATATTTTCTATTAAATGTGGCCAACGTTTCAAATAATCTGGTAAAAGTTGTAAAAGTAACCCTGTGAACAACAACCTCTAGTTTACGACCATTCTTAACAGTATCAACAGTTTGTTTTTTTACTCTCAGGTTGAACAATATGTATATGTATCTATATGTTCCAGACACATCATTTCAATACATTACTAAATGCTTTTACATGCTAACATCTGGGAAACCAGTAAACTTGGTTGTTAAATTCTTCCCAATTTTGGATCAGTTACAGTCACATTCTGACTAAATCTGCTGTCTGGTAAAGACAACACTTAAATACCTAATTCGTGGAAAAACAAATCATACCAAAAGGCAAACTACCCACTTTGAACTACACAGCTATGTTCTGCTCTTTGTTATTTTGGCATCACTGATCTCTCACAACCGCAATACAAATGTATTATAATTCCAAAATACGACATTCATTCATTCATTATCCATTAACCGCAAACTTGGACTGTAGGGCCTGGAGCCAATCCCCCATACAGGACAAATGTAGAGGACAAGTAAAGCAATAATTCTGATTTTGTTGGGCAGGTTGTTCAGCAGCCGAGGGCCCTGATGGATACAGCTCTGTCTGCATGTTTACCCCTTATAGACACACACATACACACACTCACGCACACACAATTTACTCTAGAAGCTTCAATACACTCATGCAGAAACATGTATGAAGACATATATTTGTTCCTGCCTCAGACACACTAGGCACATAAACCACACACAGGACACACACACACACACACACACACAGCCTTGAGGCATGTAAGCCGCAGCAGCTCCACAACGTGACAGGCCTGTCTACAGGTGGTGTGAGATGCACAAATCAGCGAAAACGGACATTACAGAGCCACAGGCGAGGCTAACACCCTGTCCGTGTGAACACATACACACGTTAACCACTCACACACACACACACACAGACAGTGCAGCGGTCAATGACTGGCCGAGTCACAGTAAAAGTCATGTGGTATTAAGTAAAGGGCCGGAGGGATGGAGGCAGAAATACAGTGTGTGTTCCATGTAAATCTGCGTGGGAAGGCC
Organism: Serranus cabrilla; assembly: GCA_903364295.1. Classification (NCBI taxonomy): domain Eukaryota; kingdom Metazoa; phylum Chordata; class Actinopteri; order Perciformes; family Serranidae; genus Serranus; species Serranus cabrilla. The sequence goes on from CAFUXE010000241.1 coordinate 348,448, forward strand.
AGAGAGAAGAGCAACAGAATCAATGATCGCACCGCTGGAAAGTAATGTTCATCTCCCTGCTTCTCTTTTTTCGTGGTGCCTCACACGGTATCACTCCGGAGGATGCAGTGAGCAGAATAAATGCACCCGTCCTTCCACTTTCCCCTGTGGTTAGCATTCAGTCTGCACCTTTCTCTTTCCTCAGACAAGTGAACAATCTGCAGCCGAAATAATTGCTGCTGTTGTTTCTGACGCAGTTTCACTTGTTTTCAGGTCGTCAACAAGGATCTCGAAGCAAATACTGCAGATCACATCGTGTTGAGACAATGCCAACGATGATTTGCATCGACTACAATTATGTTATTGTTTTGGGAGACAACTTAACTTGCTGCAACAAAAGACAAGAAAAGAAAATATAATATCTTGTGCAGACAAATGATCATTTAAAGTATTTGTGGTCATCACAATATGTGAGATCGCGTGACATAATCTTTAAAGGGTTATTCCAAAATAGTTTTTGTGTCATGGACCATATTTTTTTCTTGCAAACCCCTTACAGTTTTAGAAAAAATACAAAAATACTGCATATTGGATTATAGGACAAATATGTCAAATATTACATATCTTACTATATCTGAGTTACTATTCTCAGATGTGGAAACTCTATTGACAATAAATAAATATCATAAATATTGGTAGTAGATTTAGTAGAATTTATTTATTATTAGTATAAATCATGTATTATATAGAGCTCAATATTTGGAAAATAAACTATAAAGTAATATTTATGATTAGAAGGCTGATATTGGGCTTCTACATGTATAATTATATATAATTATACATGTTCTGTGGCAAAATACTTTCACGAAAGACATTTAACATGTCAGACTAGGAAAAGCACAGGTTTTAATAATAAAACTATTGATGACTGAATTTCATTAAACTGCCTCAGCTTTAGGGACCCCAGTGTTGTTTATGCTGACTCACTGTAAGACTGCCATGACTCACTGGTACAGTGAAGACATTATTAATGTAATTAGTAAGACCTGTGCTTTCATACTATGACAAGTCAAAATATCTGCTGTGAAAGAGATCTGTTGGCAGAATCTGTCAGTGTTTGACATCAGTCACATGTTCAATTACCTGCTACTCTCCTATTATGACACTCAACATTGTCCTCTATAGTGAGCAGTGAGCTGAGATTTCTAACACTTACTAATCATCCAGCTGATTCAATCGTTGCCAGACTATTGAAGGGGCGTTTTTCAGCAGGGCGAGTAGGGGCCTATACCTTCTAGTAGGTACAGTAGGTTGTTATCAGCTCAGTGAATGGGCTGTATTGTGTAGTGGCACCCTTCAGTGACAGTAGTGATTACTTAGGAGTGGAGTGAAAGCAAATGGGAAGTGAGGGAACGTAGAACGGAGCTCAAAAAGTTGCTTTTAAGGGCAGGCAGGAGGGTAACAGATGGGGCAAACAAACACGGGACTTTCACCCAGGAGACCGGCATTTTTACCCTGTGTGACACCAAAGTAAACCATGTTTTTTGAAGTAACGTCACTTAAATGTACTTTGAAACTTTATTATAAACTGAGTGATTTTGAACTAAACCTATGTCTTTGTCATCCATTTATACTGACAACTGGGCAGGTAGATTATTTTATTCCTCTCCCTGCTTGATTTCAATCATGGAAATGTTCATATAATGATATGTTCATATCATCATATAATGTTCACACTGCAGCATATATTTAGTTTAAAATGGTTTGAAGTATACACTGAAGTGACTAAAAGGAAAAGTGAATCAATATTTTTTGCTATTCAAAAGGTGTGGCTCTACAGATGACATGTACAGATGTTTTTTTGACCAAACATCTGCAAAACTAAAGACATTCTTCTAACTACTTATATCCAAAATATTCACATCATGAACTATTCTTGTAATACATTGCCCACAAAATCCCATTGACCAATGCGGTCAGCCATATACTAGGTTTTCTCCTGGTCTTGTTTATTCTGATTTAGCACACTAAGCCAGTTTGTGCTCATGCATGTGAAGATAAAAACACCCAGAAGTCTTGCTCTCGGTTCAGTTAGTGCTATAAAGTAATAATAATAATTGCATACTTTGTTGGTTTTTGGTGTGAAATTCCCCCTCTCATCCCTCTGCACCCCATTCTGTGCTGCTTAGAGAGGATGAGATACTGTCTCATTCCCTAATTAGTGTAAACCCAGGTGGTAGAAAACCTACAATACCCTCTTTAAAAAATGCCCCCCTATAAGACGTGTGCATATATCCAGGTTGGTAAAGCTGATTATCGCACTATGGCAGCTCCTCTGGCATTTTACACTGTCATCATTGTTACACACTGAATGGCTCCCTCTGGCATGGCTATAGCCAGGGTTATAAATATACATGTGTTCATCATCCTCGAGAAGCAAAGCACAACTAATCCCACCTCTATTCATTTTTTCGTTTAGTGGTGTGTAAATATGAGGCACTGTCTTGTGTGTGTGTGTATGTGTGTGTTTCTGAATTTGCATTTCTGTAAGAGGAGGCATGATGCATCTCATTTATGACTCCAAACTTCCCAAAGGAAAAATGTCACCATTGAATGTGGGTGTGTGTGTGGGTGTAGTTTCTAGTAGAGAAATATCTGGGAAATGGAAGTTTTAAATTTGTTTTCATCTCTCTGTACTAAATGCTTTCTATTACATGCATAGAAACGATTATAACTCATAATCCCAGTGAAGGCTATTGGGAATAAGACTGTTTTGCACATTTGGGTAAATACATTTAAAACTGTGTGATTGCGACAGATGTTTACAAATCACATTCATCACTCATGCATACAAAATAGAAGACAGTAACAAAGAAGATTAGAGCAGGAAACAAAAAAATGATAGAAAAAGACGGATCACATATATGGGACAAGACTCAGAGTTAAATTAAATGCCAGGTTGAGACAAAGAACATAAAACACAGATTAGCAGCAGCCAAATGCACCCTAAATTTCACAATATCCATCATCCAGCTGTGTAATCCTATTCCAGACATTAAAGTACAGTAAAGTATCCAGTAAACCAAACTAATCCACTTTAGGTTCTCAGTGCCTGTCAGGACAAATGACCATCTGGTTAGCTGATATAGTTTAGGTTATTACAGGGATTAGATTTTGTTTTTCTGTAAAATCAGAGGACAAGGTTAAAGCTGCTATCTGATCAGTGTGCTTGAATTTCGTCTCACCCTATGGGAGCATTTTTCCTGAAGCCCAGACGACGTAATCAAAGACCTCTAATCTTTTACTCAACTTTGAAATTAAGTCGCAAAAACAATCAGAGCTCAAAAAAATTACATAAATGAAACTGCACTCACTATTTAATTTCAAGGGAAACACTACAGTACACTACACTTTCTCTACAGTCACAGTTGAAAACACCTAGCTGCCGTCACAGTTAGGTTTAGGAACCAAAACTACTACTGAAAAATGTGTATGTTTGTTACATAAATATGGCAACATTCACCTTGTTCCACCTGCGGAACCACCGGCGTTATCAGCTGCTATCATCCTCTTGGTATTGGCTAGTATGTGTCTGCTCCACCTTCTAGTAGTTTGAACAGTTGTTGTCGACCCATTAAATGGACTGCTAAATGAACGCTTTTGTTAGGCGGTGACCTTCAGTGGCTCGAGACTTAAGTGTAAAAAGAAAAGTAACTTGATAACTCATTTTTTTCATCATAGAGTGGTCTCCATGTGAGAAATGTTAAGTATTTAATATTTCTTTAATTAACCTGAACCGCAGTTTTGCAGGTCATTTTAATCCTCACCATGATGTTTTTACATATGTCTAACCACATACCTATTATTTTCTAATCCTGGACAGTACTTTCTGTGCCTAAACTAAAGTGAAAGTAACATGCAGAGAAACAGCCATTTAATGGGCTGATAATGACCTTCTGCACATACTAGTAGGTGGAGCAGGCACCTTCTAATGGACATTTATTGGGCTGTTAACATTTAACATTTATTGTAATGTTGACATTTGGTTTTCCCACGGGACACGAGAAGTGTGAGACTCGACCGGTCTTGTTTTTTGACATTGTCTTACTGCAAAAGTAAGGCACCAATTCTTAAATCCTGTTTGCTTCTTAAATTGCTCATTATTGTTCTGGGTCGGAGAAATATCAAACTTGTTTCACGCAATGACAAATTATCCTGCATGAATTTTTTTATTCAGTAGATAATTATCTGTACACCACCTAATGGAGTCTTTTTTCCCCTTTAAGTCAGTCAGGGGTGCAGAATTTGGCAGCGAGAAACGATCTAATTCCATGTCATCCGCGTATTTAAAAGTGTGTGGGCGAGAGCAGAGGCTTGACATTCATTATCTTGCAGGGAGTATAAAATCCAATGCTGGTAATACTCACTAATGAGAGGAAAGTTTATTTTTTTCACTGAAAATGACAAGAAAAATGTTCATCCAAAAATGATATGTAACCAGAGAATCACCTGGGCTTAAAAAGATGACTCTGGGGTTTTATTTTGACACAGCGATGCAAAACACCATATCTGTATCTGTGTTTGGATTTACTGGGGAAGTGGGAAAGAGGAAGCTGTAGGAAATCCTTTGGACTCCCTTATGTACTGTGTTAAATTGGTTCTCTATTGCTATTTATACACATCTCACTGTATATGTACTGAATGAGTGCATATTCTCACAAAAATATACAAAATAACATGTATTTTCACTATAATTTGGCATTAGTTGTAATTGAACCTTTACAGGTGCAATCTATAAGACATGGGCAACTTTCAGTTTAAAACAAAAATAAAAATAAATGAACATTATCAGCAGAATGTGAAGAAGAAACATGTTTGAAGTTGTAGACTCTCCTTCATTTCAGTTTGGAATGTCTGAGGACATTACAGGTTTATTGTGTATCAAATTACACAATCTTAAGGGTTGTCATGGCTGCATTTAGTAAATAATGCGTTTCTGGCACAAGGTGAAATGTGTGGCCCCCTCTTATTCCTGGAGCATGTGGCCGCTAATTACATATAATTGCATCTCAAACTGAGTCTAAATAAAAGCTGTGTGCAACTAGTCATGGCCGTGGAAATGAACAGCGTGAGATTAATAAGGGAGATATGAGTCAGAATTGGACTGGTCCACATTATCAATGAAATAAAATAGAAAGTTAGTTACAAAAATCAGAGAAATTCTCTTTTTTGCATGATCCCTAACTTCAGCCTGATCATTTTCCCTGGACTCTTTTGTGCGAGATTTCTGCATCAAAAATGGTGTTAATAACACCTGTGCAACACCAAGGAAAAGGTTACTGATGATGAGGCTCAATGTGAATGTGAACTTAAGATTTTAGCAAATATGATTCATAGAAAGTCGTGTTGCTTTTTCTACGAGCAGTTGTTGTTTAAACTATACAGACATTACAATGATGCTGATTTAAAAGTATTATGGATGTTTGATGGACACCAGAAGGGCTCTTACACGTCTCTCCATGCATCTCTTCAAAACAGATTATTATTTAGTTGTTGGACATGATAAAGCGTTTTTTTTGTTTGTTTGTTTTTTTGCTGAGGCTGTTTTAATGGAACAGTTGCTAGACAATACAATATTTATCAATAGAGCAGACACCCCAGTGTCCAGAGGCCAGTCTGTTTTCATCTGTGAGTATACAGAGAGCTCCATGGGGTCGAGCAGATGAATCATTTGACCTGGTACATGTAGCGTGAATCATCCGGAGCAATTACCTCCTCATTCACACATTTCTGTCTATTTTCCTGGTGTCAGACCTGCAAAAAAAAAAATCTGTTCCAAATGTCGATTGCATCGTGTTTAGCTGTGAAGGAGAGACATCCATTTACATATGTAACCTGTTATAATTCACAGCCCACAGGATACACGTGTCAGACCACAGCTCAGATACGTGTTAGACTGTTAACTGCTTAAAATTACCACTCCAATTATCTACTAACGCTCAAAATGCTCCATATGCACCTTTACTTTTCCTTTGCTTAACAGCACACATCAGCGGCGTGTCAGTCTCGGCACTGTTACAATCTGCAGGACGGAGTAATTTACTATCCGCATTTGGCTTCCAAATACATGCATTTTGTCTTCTTACTCTCTCCAAACAGCTTCTTGTTAACACTGGACTTATGCTCAGATCATGTCAGTCTGTTGGAGTGTGTACTGCTTACTGTTGGCTTCTCTCTGGCTTAACACTCGCACAAACAAACACTGATGTCAGGTCCTGCTGAAAAGCTCGGGGTTGTGTTGCTGGCTCGCTCACTGACAGCTGCTCCAGAACTTTGTGGTTCCCCTTCGTAAGGCTTCCAGCTGGGAACAGTATGTCTGCTCATCTCAACTATGTACCTGTGCACTGTCCCAGACTAAAGACTGGATTACAATAAGCCGGAACATTTAGATTTATAATTAATTATGTAGTGGGATGTCAGCAGTGTGATGCAGGTGACCTCTTCTCCCTCTCTGACTGATGTTTGTCACAGCTGTGCATTATTGATGGTACAAAAGAGAAGCAAAACCTTATTTTGAAAAACTTGTGCAGTCATGAAACACTTCCTTTCCCTGACTTCACCAGGTCAATCTGGGCTGTTTGAATTTATTTCCTGTTGGCTGATTTGATCCACACATTTAAACACTAAAAGTGTTTGTTTCCCCATCATAAAAAGTTCATTATTTCAGTAACTTATTTTCTTAAACAAATTCATAAACTTGTGATCAGGATTGTTTTTACATAAATGAAAGCACGTCTGCTCCTGGTTTCAGTCCAAAACATCAAATATGTTAACTGTGTGATATCCAAATAGTTAACAACTATAGTACACTTCTATAAACTACTATACTGATCTAAAACAAGCAGCTGTCAGTAAGTGTCTTACCCTCCTTTGTGTATGTCAGCAGATGGAGGCCTCTTGCTGGCGGTCCCATCCTGGTGGACCTTTTTATCCAGTGACAGTGACAGCGGAGCGTCTCGGACCGGCAGCCCCAGCACCAGCGTCTCCTTGGTAATGGAGATGGCCTCATCACCCGTTCGACCCATGTGCTTCTTAGCGTAGTCAAATCCCTGGACAGGCTGGCAGGGACAAAAAAACACACACCGAGAGTCAGAAACCTTTGATTTTTACAAGGTCAAAGCCACTGCAGCTTGTAGATCAATCCATACAGGAACTGAAATCTAGGGCTTACATTTTCAAACTGATCGTGTTCTTAATTTATGTAGGATAACTCAGAAAGGGGATTTGCTGTGTTAACAACATGCTTTGTTTTCAGTTTGCCTGTTGGATTGATGGACCTCATTTAAAACAAGCAGCAGTTTTGAATACAGCACATGCAGAAACGGCAAAAGGCAGCACAGGATACAGTAGAATTCCACAGTACAGAACAGTTTATCATCTTTACTACATAGCACAGGCAGATCAGTGCTATGAAAACACTCAATGTAATTTATAAGCCACAATAATGAGCAATGAGTGATAAAGCAACCACAAAATATACAGCACGTATGATGCATGTTTCAAAGAAGCATAGCGAAGAATAGAGCCTGTTAGGATTCTCAGAATGAGATGAAGTCACAAGATAAATTCAACAATGAAAGCACACAACAGAAGACAGATGCACATAGCGTGCAGCTCTGTTCCTGACTTAATCACTTTTTAAAACAGCAGCAAAAAAGCACCACATGGTGTATTGTAACTCTGATCTGATCAACATTACTTCAAAGTGTAGCATTTAGATTTTCAGCCCGTCTGAGTCGCTGGACAGCTGAACGGATGGAGGAGTCGCCTCCAGCTAACATGACACGGTCTCCTGAATATTAAAGAAAAACCTCCAGATAAGTGTTGCTCCCATTTCAGATAAAGGTAATTGCATGAACCTCCCTCACAGAACCAGTTTTTATCAGCCTCCGAACACCACGGCTGGCATAATGAAAAATTTGAGAAATAAATAAATAATAAAGCTTAACAGCACCTTTGAAGTCAGGGGTTTTGGCATTGGGAGACAACGAGAGAGAAAAGCAGCAGAAGATGCATTTTTTGCAAAAGCCTCCCAGGCCTGGACACATTCTTTGTATTCCTAAATGCCTTTCAATTTACGGAATACAGAGCGAGATGAAAAACGGGAGAGAAAGACCCCTTTTTAGGTTACATAACTAAGCAGACGAAACCCTGATTTTTGTTTTTTTTTTGCCTCCCCCCTTTCTATTTTGAGCGTCTCTAAAATGGGACGCCTAATGCATTTGATGATGCATGCTAAATTGTGAGTGCATGTGAGGTTAGGCAGCGTGGGCATCCGGCTGACGGCGTTGTTAATAATTCATCAGTCATACACACCGCTGTGCCATCAGCCAGCTCCAACACACGTGGCTGCAGCTGTGGATGAGTGTCGGGAAATTGATACAAGCTTGTATAGAACACATTAGAGAGAGAGAGAGAGAGAGAGAGAGAGGGGCCTCTCACCAGGGCATGAATATATGGATTCATTGAGCGTATATGTGCACGCAACTTTCACTTGCTGAAGTGATGTAGGATGACAGTTGTGACTATCGTGTAAAAGTGTGGATGTATGGAACACTCTTTTGCCTATGG
>CAFUXE010000241.1:357094-371381 GCA_903364295.1 Serranus cabrilla
AGCCGTGTGTGTGTGTGTGTCTGTGTGTGTGTTTGTGTGTGTTCATGATGAGCGAACAAAGGGCAGCAGGTGAGGGAGGAGAATATCAAATGTGCTGTGCCAAATATATCCCTCTTCCAATGTGCGTTATGGATTATTGAGGAGCAAACATTAGATAAGAGTCAGGGCTGCTGATCTGAGAGTGGCGGCACATTGACAGTAAAAGATGCGTCACTTTGTGGCTGGTGGGTAATGGATGTCATGCACGGAGACAGTATGGATTCTCAGAAATGACAGGGCCGAGGGGTGTAACCTTGAAAAGCGCGCCTGACATTTCACGACTCGTATTTTACCGCACTCGCTCAAGGTCTTTATTTTTCTCTGTCTGTTCTTTTCACACTCACGTATCCTTCTTTCCTATCTGTCTCTGCCTCTTCCTCCCTCTCTCTCTTCACTCCCTCTCTTCCACTGTCCGCTGACAGCGTGTTGACTTAACAAATGGACATCTTTCATCTTGTGTGAGCGGCTCAGTTTAATGAAGACGTCGGGCGCGGACGGGGCTTGTGGTACGTGGCGAGCCTCTGATCAGTCTGTCAGAGATGGATGGTGCTTTTCTCCACATTCATTTAGAACAGTGATGGAGCAAAGACCATTTCTTTTACTGAAAGATGTCGTGTGAAGTGACCGCGCGCTCGACCCCGCTGCACCACCAAATGATCCACACTTATTTTCCTTGCCTGCACTATCAAACTGAAGCTTCTCCTCTTGTCTAATTTTAACTCAGAGCAACAGCCAACAGCAGCTTGATGAGGTACAGCAGATGGACGAGATATGCTCTATTCCCCCTGTGGCCATATTGATTTAGATTCAGCTCTAGCAGGGCGAACAGGAAGCGTACCACAGAGCTGCATACACAAAAAAAGAGCCAAAAGAGTGGGTACATTTAGGAAGTAAAATAAGACACAGCAGGGTAGACTGGGGCGCACATCAGCACGGCGCTGCACCGGTTAGATAAACTCCTCCTGGGGCATTGTGGGGCATGATGCAGCAAAATGCAAAATACCTTGAGTCCTTTAAATGGCAGCTACTGCATTGTACTTTCATTGAACACCTTACAAATGAAAAATGGATTGCTTCTACTTTTGCTGATTCCACCTCCATTGTACTCCACATAGAGGTCGGCTATCTGAGGCTTTCACGCCTGTACAAGACGGCACAGAGGGACTAAAAAGCCATTTTGAAAAATGTTCCGGCTGCACAGCAGACGTGCAGATTGATGAAGTTGGCCGGACTCTGCAGAATAGCCATTTAATGCTTAAACACACATGCAGACCGAATATAAACTAACGTATTGATCAGCAGCTTTAGCCTGTCCTGCATGCTGACTGATGGCTGAGAGGGTTGGGAGCCAATCACAGGCATGCATGCAGACACATAAATACACACCCCAGATCAATTTGATGGAGTCTATTATTTTGCTTAGGTCTGGTTAGTATTCAGATGACATAAACGCCATTTACAACACTGGTTTGCAAATGCACAGAATGCACATAAATTTCCGATAACCAATCCCACTCCACGGTGCTTAGATTTTTAACTCGCATGGCATACGTGTCCAAAATGGTAAAAGGTAAACCAGTACGCAGTGAGTCTCTACATTATACTTCTATTCCACAGCATTTCAGAGAGAATTGAGTCTAGCACCATGCGACCCAAGTAGGGACAATCCATTCTGCATAATAAGCTGGGTTACTTTTAGTGAGGTATATTTAAAAATTTATTTTTTTGTCCTTTGAATGCAGGACTTTTACTTTTTTCAGAGTATTTCTAAACCATGTTACTGCTACTTTTAATGAATCAGCAGTTGACAGATTGAACCTATGGCGTCTAGGACAGCTAGTGGACAGCTAACATGAGTTATACTAACAATAGCTGTTTTCAGAATGGAAACATAGATAATTTATCACTGAGACATTCAGTCTCAGATTTATCATTATGGATTTATTTAACGAAAACACAGCAGCTCAGGGCTGAAATACAAAGCGTCTGAACTGTATATGATCACATCAGAGCATTCGTAACAGTTAGCTTTTGGGCAAAAAAGTAAGACTTGCACATGTGCCATCCCAGAAAATGTAAAGTTAGTAACGTTATGTTGTATGCAACTTTTATGGTGAACAGTATGTTCACGTTTTCTAATCAGTCTTGTTTAAAGCTTGGTGGTCCGACAGATTCATGCAGCTTCTGAGCTGGAAAAGCTCTACTGCAGTGATACAGTCACAGTCTATCTTCAGATAATGGTACATTAGACATCACATTTATTTTAAACCTCCTGTCAGGTCTGGAAGAACAGCATCCCTGGTTTCTATAGTGCTAAAGATATAATGGGTTTACTGTCACGTTTCTGTACTGAAGCATCGTGACATCCAGACAGAATGAGCTGTGATCAGACTGCAGTCAGCTCATCCAGATCATATCTAGAGGTTTGCTGGAAGTTTCAGTCAGTACAGGAGGAACACATTTTTTGGGAGAAAAAAATCTACCCAGCAAGACTAAAGGTCACCTAACCACCACTTGCTGCTAGCTTAAAGAAAGCGATGAGTAATGGCAGTAGTTAGAAATTCATTGAAAAAAATATTGTATTGCCTATTAATAATACAAGGTGTATAAGCAAAGACTCATGGACTGGATGTCATCATCCAGAAAGTGTACCTAGATTTATATTCTCATGAACAAGTTTGTATAATAAGTTTTTATGACGCAGTTACAGAGAAGTTCAATATAATTTGACGTGGATCGTGACCCACCTCTCGGTCTGGAATCACCTCCAGGAAGTGATCTCTGTGTGTATCCTGCGTTAAGATAGACTTCAAAGGATTTTAACCTATGTTTTAATCAGGACATTTGAAGTGTTTAACCCCAGTTTCCCACAAGCTCTTCCCAAACTAAATCCCTGTGTGAAATATTTATCTGGTTTGCTCATGCATGCCACTGCTTGGGACTGGAGGAGGCTAAATACTGCAGCGGATAAGTACAGTGATTGCAGCCTCACGGCACCACTTATGAAATCTCATATTTCGGGACTCTTTAATATTTGATGCGCTCTCTTGTAAAAACACATAATTTTAAATGTTTGCAAACAATTGTGAAAGCAAACAAAACATTAGAGCTCACACATTTAAATGTTGATATAATACTATGGTATATAGGGAGATACAGTAATGCAGAGAAAGCATCATGTGCATATATTTGGGGTGTTTACACCCTGCTGTGCTGCAGTGTTACACCAGGTCCATTACTCCAGTACAAAAATGTCTCCATCCAATCTTTCCATCCTTCATTCACCTCACTCCGCCTCAGGATGGGAAACTGGACCAAAATAACCAGCAGGTCAGCTGACCTGCTCCACCACAGCAACAGTAACCACAGGGACGGCCTCTGCATACTTCATTGTAATTCAAAGCGTTTTAGCTTCTTTTTTTTTATCCGTTGTCTGTGGCCATTGCTCTGCTTTGGGGTCCAGCCATGATAAAGTACATAATTCAGAGGAGAACCTCGTACAAAAAAGGAATTGGGTTGGGGGTCCGTGTAGGGTTCCTGCTGAGCCGCTGTGGATGAGAGCAGCTTCATCTGAAAGGATAAAACGACTGGCTTGAAAGGGAAAGGAACTGGCAGAGAGGCAGTCTCGGCTGATGACACAAGCTTGAGTCACTTTTTATGGATGCTACAAAATAAAAATAGATTGGTTTGGTTCACAGGTTCTGAGCTTCCTTTCCACTATTCATGTTTATGAGCCTTGGTAGAAATGGCTTCTTCTGGCCGGCGGATTTCAGCTCATTTGCCTGTTTTTACGAGTTAGCTTTTCCTTGTTAATTCAGCTGATCGAGTCAAACCAAAACAATTTAAATCTTTAGGAATGTGCTTGTGAATTTTACACCCCTATTGTAGTTGTTTCACCTTTCCTCACTGCTCCCTCCTCTGTCCTCCTATTGATCTCCCACAGCCAATGAGGATGGAGGAATAAGTCATGTCTACAGCACAGTCACCACATGCACAAATTTACCCAGCAACAACAACAGGCAGCACATACAGAAATCAGCAGCCAACAAGGCACTTGTATACACATTTGATCAACACATTCAGTCAGCCACAATCAGCAAACAAGGCTCATTTATACATTAATGCATTGATTAATGCAGCCAGTAATCCACCCAACCAGTGTCTAGTGAATACCTGGTGGTGGTAACTGCCCTCCCTTCGATAAGAGGTCTAAACAGGGAGAGAGTCGGAGGGAGGGGTTAATAAAATAGGAAAAATCATCAGAAGAGACAAGGACAGGAAAGGAAAGGAAAGGAAAGGAAAGGAGAGGAAAGGAAAGGAAAGGATAGGATAGGATAGGATAGGATAGGATAGGATAGGATAGGATAGATTAGGATTCATCTAATTTTCATGGTTTAGCCATCAGGAGTGGTGTTAAAAACACTGTACTCACTAAATTAAAGTCTGAGATCAGGGGAAACTGTGACATTGTTAACAGGGAAACACAACTGTGCAAGAAACATGAGGCACCAGGCAATCAGACATGTGTTAAAGGATAAGACTGAGGGGTTTTTTTTTTATTATTATAAACAAATCCTGTGAATACACCAAAACAAACAACCCGTTAGTCTGTTTCTCTATACTTTTCAAACTATCGTTATTTATTTGCCAATCAGGCTCAAACCCATTGGTTCCTACTGAAAAGGAAAATAAGTACTTTAAAAAACAGGTGAACTTGGTTTTAAAAAAAGGCTCAAGTTTTGCATTTGCTGAAGACTAGTTTCATCTGCAGATTAATAACCAATATATGCTTTAGTAGTGTGTAGGGCAGCAGGATGGTGTTTGTGGGACTGACTTTTTGGCAATGCAGAGGAATAAGATGTATCAGGCTTCAGACACTTGATCAATTCCTTGTTGGTTTTGGTCTTCAAATGGGATTTGATGACATAAAATACAGTGTAGAATATCACCAGTCTCATCTTAATCCACTGTTTTATTTCAGTTTTTGTCATTTTCTCATTGACTTCTATACAGTCGGGCTTCTTTATAAAATCAGTAGTCTCCCCCTACTGGTCATTATGTAGAATGCAGGTTTAAGGCACTTCAGCACTGGCTTCACTTTTTAGACCTGGAGTTTGCCAATTCGTTACAGTACCGAGTTTACAGCTATCCATTTTTCTTACACAAAACAGCACTGCATTATGGGTACATGCCTACAAAAGTATATTTGCTTGCTCCATCTGGATATTAGTGAGGAGACTGTACTACTCTGCTCAGTCGAGGAGGGAGTATTTAACTGATGGTCAAAGCTTTTAAGTCTTCTTTGATCTAAAGACAGAAATATTCTGTGTTGGTTTATTCATAACATTAGGGAGCTTCCTCTGCTGGGTGTCAAAAGTTTGTGTGAACAGCTTGACCTGAATTAGACCTTAACCAGAGTGCTCAATAAGCAGGTTATCCAGTGCATGTGAAGCCAATGACCGGAAGTCTCAGTGGAGTAAGAGTCTAATCATGATATCCAGCGTGAAACTTCAAGATTATGGATTTCTGAACAAAGCTGAGCCAAGTCAAGGGCCTCATTGGAACAAGTGAGGCTGGCCAGCTGATTGCTTGTTTACCACTTCACTGACTGCAGTGACACAAGCAGCTGCTGTTCTGGCGTCATGTGCTACACTGTGTCCAGGAGAACAGTCTGACCTGATCAAACCAGCTGGTGGCAATCTACTTCACACAAGCTCATTTGAAATGATTGATTTGTATTTAACCTCAAATGAGTTGATGTCGAGTGAACGCTGTCACTGTGAAAGGGCCAACATCACCCTAAGGTTCACTTCCAGTACACTGAGCCCTGCCTTCCCGGACGATTATTCTTCAAAGCATGCATGATTAGCAATGACCACGGGCTATTGGGCAGCGAGAAAACAAATGAGTGAGGCCCACACACATGGGATTACATTTTTCTGACCCGAAGAAACAGCTTAACACACTCGCTTTGCTGTTGTTTGGTGTGTCGCTCAGTTAGAATCAGGTTTTGTTATTTTGTAGAATTGGCTTTTGGGAGATCTGAAAGAAATATTTCAAACCTCAGCAATCATTTGCATATCGATTACTTTCCCTGTGTTACCTTAAACTCTTAAAGAAAATTTATTTTTCCTGCAAAGAATCCAAAAACTGAGAAGATTCTTCATACATTGAAGTCATTTGTGGCGGTGTTTAGCAAAAAACTAAATCAAAACATAACTTTACAAACTCTCACACAGCTTGTGATATATGATTGAAACCACTTCCACATAAAGGGGCACTACTCTCGCAAACTTGAGATGATTAATGAGGAAGTATCTTAAAGGTCCCATATTATTCAAAATATATATATTCTTATGTTTTATTGTGTTTTCAAACTATCAAAATGCAAATGCAACTAACATCAGAATTTAATATCAAAAATTAAAAAACTGTGCTTTTAAATGAGCCGTCAACATGTCTGTAAGGTTGCCATGCCGCAATTATACTATACTGTATATGGGTAGGTAGTGAGTGTCGCTACAGTGATGTTACAGTCAGTCAAAGTGATGGCAGAGACATTGACCAACAGAGCAGACTGGGCATCTTTGGCAGGGGGGCTTAAAGAGAGAAATATGTTTTTATAACAACAGAAATATAATGTGTTTTTGAACATTAAAGTAAACATTTTCAAGTATGAACCTGAAAATGAGCATAATATTCAGTGATTGTGTTTAGGAAATAGTAAGCATACAAGTGGATAAATGCGACTTGGATTTTACTGCAAGAGTTGTGAGAGTTTGTAAACAAATGTTTTCATTTGTTCTCTTTTATTGGATTCTTCGTTTGTCGTGGAGGCATGCAAGAAAAACACTTTCTTCAAGAATTCTAGGCAACACTTGGAGGTGACATGAACGTACATTTTTTATAAAGCAACTAACCTTACTGCAGTTTGGACTAATACCAGCCATTACAATGGTCACTGCAATATTGTGAGATATAGAAGATGCTCGCACACTGATATTAAACAGGATGAAAAGTCCACACTGAGGTTAAAGGATGCAACAATCTCAACTATTTAATATCCCATAGTGCTGTGGATAACAAAAGTGCCACCAAAAAGGTGTAGAATGAGGAAAAAGGGAAATATTTTCTGTAAAATACTTTAGTCAGTCTGCTTTTAGGAGGGCAGGGCACACCTGAATCATTTTATACATAGGGGCAGGGTTACAAATTTCCAGGCATTAAAAGATACGGGGACAGTCTAACAAAATCAGATATTACACATAGCATGTAGAGAGAGAAAATATAGCCTAAACAATGGAGTGTAATAATGTACTTACAGCCTAGGCCTATACATTAACAGTGAATAACATATAGTATAATCACCTAACCTAGAGCTGTGTGAGTGCGAGATATAAAAAGAATACGTTCATGTCACCTCTCTGTAAAAACACACAGTAACAGATTATAATTAATATCTGTTTGAACATTCTGGGGTGAGACCTTACTCCAAGAGTGAGGCAACTCCTGGTTATTATCATCAGTAGAAGAAAGAAGAACCGGAAGAACAAAGAGCAGAAGGAGAAAAAGAAGATGGAGAGGAACACAAAAGACAGTAAACATCAGCAGGAGAGAAGGATAGCGTTAGATAAACTAGCTTAGCAGTCTTACCTTGGAGCGGGTTTTGAAGCTCCTGAAGGCGCCGGTTTTGAAGATGACCCTGTTCCTCTTACACAGAATGAAGGCCACCATGCCGATCACCACCATCAACAGGAAGAGAGGCGTCAGAACGGCCATGATCCACAGGTTGCTGGGCGGCGTCTTTACCACAGCTGGAAACAGACAAATATTATTCAAGTGATTACAAAGCAAACAGTTTGCAGAAACCAGACGAGCAGAAATAAACACATCATGGCAGATCTTGAAATAATAGTTTGGGACACACCACATTTTATAAAAGAGATAGATGTGGTTATTGATAACACACAGGTGTGTATGCTGTATGGAGCTCGGGCTAGCTTAGCACAAAAAGGTTTTAGAAAAGTCTGCCCTCTTGTGCCTCTAAAGCAAAAATTAAAACACTTTATATCTCATTTGCTCAATCTGTGCAAACAAGGGCCTAATTTCCTCTGAGGATGGTGAGACTTCATTTTTCAAAATCCTATTTTTGTCCCTCTTGCTTTTACAGTTCAGTTAGATTCACTGTAATCACTTCTGTTGACACATCTGTCAAAAGACAGATGAAGGAAAAGATGATCTGATGAAACTGTTGACACACTCATCTGAGTCACTTTCAATTATTACTGTGAGCTCAAAGCAATGAGCTTTAGACCAGCAGACAGACTGACTGATTTGTAGACTTTAATCTGACCTATGTTTTGCCTCTCAGGCTGCAGACAGCTGACTGACCCTGTGAGAGGCAAAGGTCAGGACAACTGGAGACATTATTTGGTGCTGGAAAATACTGTTTCTACTGCTTCACTCAATAATCTCCTACTCCTCCAGTTAAATATAAAATATATAGTAAGTATGCAGTATAAAGTGTGAATTTAAGGCAATTTAAAAAACCTTTTCAAAAAAGATATTATCAGACTACCATACATGTGGAGCATGACAAGACATTTGTTATAATATTGCGTTTTTTCCTTGATGATATAAATATGTAAACTGGCAAATACAGCGTTCATCCTCTACACTTTATTTTTTTATATGCTGGTTGGTGGTTTGGACAAAGCCAAGCCAAATATTTCCTCTATTTCCTTATGCTAAGCTAGGCTAACCATCTGCTAGCTACAGCTTCATATTAGGTGGCGAGCAAGAAAGCAAATAAACATGCTTCCATAATTTAAAAAAAGACTTCCTTGGGCCACAAGTTTTCATGTGAATATCTTCCTCTTCTTCCTTTGAACTCCCCCGTCACAGAACCCTTTGCCGAAGAGGCGTGTTTTCATTTGGAGGACTAAAGCAGTTTGTGTCCACTGAGCCTGTTGAGGCAAACTAAATGAATTTAAGAAGAACACTGTGTTCAGTTCGCAGCCTGAGTAACGAGTGTAAGGAGGAGCTGTGAGGAGCACTGATGGTTGTTGGTATCTCGGCAGTTAATTATAGATTCTGAGGAACTATGAGGAAGAAAAGGTGAGAGGGAACACTCTGTCCTCATCGGCAGCCACGCTATGAGCATCTACTACAAAAATATCTTCTTAACTTAACATCGGACAATCTGTGATGTTCAATTTGTGTTGATGTACTGGATGCAAGCTGTAGGGCATTAGGGAAATGTATAGAAAATCCAAAAGCTGCTATTTTGGAGTTAAACGGATAAATCTGAGGATATAGTTAAACTGGGAATGTTTTTGGTGTCTCTACAATTGCAGCTGAATGATAAGTGTGCTCTATAATCTGTATGTAACCATTTGCATAAAGGCTGAATGCAAAAAAAAAAATACAGATGTAAAATAACATCTGTGTTAAAATGTGTGTAAATATTCAAAAGGCAACAGAAACATGTCCTTGCGTAGGCTAATTATTTCTATAGCTGGAATAAATCAGCCAGTACATAAACATGGGAATAGCAGAGTTTATATTTAGATTCTACATTTCAACATTAATAAACTATGCATTCATAGAGAAACATTTGAATAATTCAGATAAATATGACGAGGATTCTTCTGTCACTTGAGTGAAGGGGAAAGTTCAACACTGTGGGAAATATAATATTTTTATTTGGTTGTCTTGGGTATTGGGCTGTTTTGGGTTTGTCAGTGACTTCAGATAGAAATACTGTAGAAGGCTGAATGTCACAATATCCACATAAAGATTCTAAAGATTGCTAAGTGCAAACAGCTTTACAGACATTATTAAAGGAGGAGCTTCTGGTTGTTATTGTGTTGTTTGTGTTAGTTGGTGAGGTGACTGTGTCCTTGACTAGCTCTACCATGATCACAATACCCTCGTGGTTAAGGTGATACCCTTTAAAAAGCTCATTATCAGTAAAAGTTTCTGAAATGTTGACAAGATTACAAGCACTAAAATGTTTAGGACTAAAATGCTCTGTAAAATACTCATCGGCATACCTGATGACTGACCCAGCACCGTGATTTAAAAGCCCCGCCCCCATCCACACCAACACCTGGGCGTGTGTTTGCGGTGGCATTTATTAAGTGCTTAAAATTCTGATTGATTTAATGATGCACAGACTGAATTCACAAGTGCAACGTTGCACACTTGGGCTTTCACATCAGCAGATCTAAAGTAGAAGAGAATTTCTAAAACTAATTCAAACGTTAAAGTACAGTCTTATTTTTACCGTCATATGTATGTAAGGCACTAACTTATGGTGAAAGAATGGATACTATCATGATGATTCTTAATGGTGGATATAGCCCCTGTAGTGGGTTTAGTGTCAATATGATTTGATCAGTTTGGATGACTTGCGCTGACAATCACTGTCTATTGTAATGTTTCAGTGTGGACATAACACTGTACAGTGACTCAATCAGCTTACGTTCAGCCTGCACTTGAACAAAGTATCCCAGAGTCAGGGCCATGGTCTGGGAGTCCAGACTGCTGAGGGTCTTGGCAGCAGTGGATCCAGTGATGGGTGCTCCATTCAGCTGGGCGTAGTAGGTCATCTCTGCTGGGTTCTTGGGACCAGGAAGTCGACGCATGCTCACCATCTGGAAGAGGACAAATAAAGTGTCCAGCATCTCAAGCTTATAATGGTGTTGTGTAAAAAGTTTTTATATGGCCACATGAGAACGACATACAAATATATTACAAATACATATTAGCCCAACACTAATTTATGCCAAAGAGAGTCTTAGGGATAGTTCATTTTAAAGAAAGCTAAGAGTGAATACACAATCCCTTATCTCCACACACCAACAGATGAAAAACTCCTGTAATATCTACAGTGGCCCAATCAACAGTCTGGATCGGCTCGGTTGCTTTGATTATAACGAACCATTTGCCGCATGATAACTGCACTTGGGGAAGACACTCGAGGATAACTGAGTCACTTGAAATCTCAATTTCCTTTCATCATACATCAAACGATTTTTTAAAGAAAACTTTCACTAACACATCGCACGGTTTAATCAAGTCTGGTAATTTGATTTTGTCATAAAATGAAGGGATGTGTGGTATTAAATGGCTGGATGATTTCTCCCCTATGTACAAGTCACCCCCCTCTCTCTATAAGCCTCTGCCAGTCTCCTCCAGATCTGCAGCCATAAAACCGGTCATCTGTGACTTGCCATAAAACCTTGAGGGTGTGTAAGCCATAACGCCTGAAGGAGTCAATCGTTGTCTTAATTTGCACAACACTGAACACCAGGCAGGGACTTGACGCATACAAATAATAACGTTCACACAAACCTTTTTTGTGTATGTTGTGACTCTAGGGTGCCTTTAGTTCAACTACTTTGATTCTAATCTTGATCCCACTTAACTTAATCTAATGCTAACACTGCCTTATTTTAAATGATCACACTCCCTTTGAACAGTACAAACAAATCAAATACATGATATTTTCCAAGCATTTATGGGTTACTGAGTGGGCCGACCAGTAAGTTTCAAGGGCCTCCACTTGTCCTTTTGCCACAAAAAGTCACTCAAATACACATGTACCAACCACAAGGACTATGAAATGTGCCAAAACAACCACAAATACTAATGAAAATGACTACAAAACTGCACAAAGCCGCTACCTAGAGTCTAGAAATAACAACAATAAGACAAAATGCAACTACTAAGAGAGACAAGACAGCTACAAAGAGGCTGAAATGATGACAAGGAGACACAAAAAACAGGCTAAAGAACTATAAAGCCTGTGTCTTGATCCTATGCAGCACAGTTGATGAGTGCTCCAGGGTCCATGGTCTCATATCACCACATGTATCCACTATCTCTTAGATCCAGTTTTTCCACAGTTTATACTGGCAGCCAGTGCTTTGATTTCAGTAAATCATGAAAATCTACCTGCAGAGTTGCTACCTGTTAAACATGTCTTAAAACGATATTCATAATCATTAATAATTCATTTGGCAGTTTATTTTTTATCTGAGATTTTTTGTCAAAGCAGGGACAGTTTTTAAAACCCTCCTTGTTGACACATACATAGATACTATGACATGTAATAAAACATGGAGTCTGCATCCAAACCGCAACTATTGATAAATCTACAGAATGTCCTGTCAATTCATTTGTAATTTGCCAATTCATTGTTTGTTCTATAAAATGCGTAGATTGTCCAAAGTCTAAAGTCCAAAATGATGCCATCACATAGCTTGTTTTTTTCAACTAACAGTCCAAAACCCAGAGACGTTAGGTTTACTATCACACATGATACAGAAAATCAGCAAATCCTGGAATCAGTGAATGTTTGGCAGTTTCGCTTGAAAAATAAAAAAAACATAATAAAATTGTTAATATTGTCGATCAACTAATTATTTCAGCTGTATTTCCCGCAATTGCTTTTGCAATGTGTTGTCGATTGTTGTTGTTGATGTGTTGATTTCTCTCTTTGTGTTGTGTTTCTGACAGCTTAATTTATGAGCACTCCTCAGCAGGCAATTACTCAAATAATTGTCAAGATTTTGGAGTATTCTTCAGCACAGCAACAAAGAGAGTTTTCAAAACTGTCCAAGGAGCTGTCCAGGGTGCTGAATGTGGAGCTGTGCCAAATGTGAGCTACAAGCCAGCACTAACCAACAGTTTGAATGTTGCACCAGGCAACTTTCATCTCAGCTGATACACACACTATATATGTGCATGTTTAACCAAGAGCCCCACCAAGATAGGGTGGCACTTAGTAAATTAGATTTCTTGATACATATCGGATTGATTGTCATGAAATTTCATTAAAATTTTGGGTCCTCGGAGGATGAATCCTACTGACCTGATGATGTCTTGATTAATATTCTAACACCAGCTGGTACATAATAACTCACTTGTTCAACAAAATCTCCACATCTAGTGGCACAAAATATGGTCATCAGTCATCCATGGTTCACAGAGGACACATTCTAATTATTCTGGTGACTTTTCACTTTTCACTATTGTCATGCAAAATCTTCACTCTGTTTGAATCTGTTGTATGTGTATATGTAGAGAATTTAATTTATTTTGACATATTCTCATTACAAAATCATGTATTTATTTACCTGTTTATTTACATTTACATTATTATTTATTTATAAATGCATGTTATTTATGTTTGGGGGTTTTTTTTTGTCTTTTGTCTTCTTTTTTCCTGATTATTTTATGTTGTTGGTTGGTTTAAAAACAATAATAAAAATATTCTGCTGTCTGCAAAGCTAATGACATGGCCATGAATATCAGCTGTACCTTCAACGATACTTTCATGCGTGTAAGCATGCTAACACGCTAAACTAGGTTTATACCCATGTTAAACACAACACCTGCCACATCAGCATGTTAACATTACCATTTTGAGCATGTTGCCCAGCTGACATCAGCATTTAGCTCAAAGAACCGCTGAAAACACATCAGGCCAAATCATTAACTAACAACTTGCAGAGGTGAAAACTGGTAAATGATTAAGTTAGCAATGATGTGGTGAAAAGGTGCAAACTGCGGTAATACACACAATGCCACATCAAATCCCATCCCCCCTACCTGTACGGTGTAGCTCCCCACGGTGGTGGCCCGCCGAGCTCGCGCCGTCCGAGGTCCCTGCCTGCCGGCCACCAGGAAGAGCTCAGCCAGCCGCTGCTCCATCAGGCTCGCAAAGCTCTGGTAGTTGGCCTCCAGGGAGGAGCTGTCCACATCCTGGATCACTGCGAGGACAGATGAGAGGGGACAGAGGAGGGATTTAGGAGGTAAAGAGGCGTTCATGCAGGCGTAAAGGGGCAAAAGAAGGGGCAGGGGAAGAAAGAGGACCGGGTGGGAATAAGAATGAGAGCAGGAGCAGAGGGAGGGGAGGAGAGTGTGAAGATGAAGGAGGTGAGAATATATCAAAGGGAGATTTTTTGAGGGCAATATTGATATTGAGGAGGAGAAGGGAGGACAGAGGCAAAGATAAACAAAAGACAGAAGATCAGTGGGACATTAGAGACGACTATGATCTCCTCTTCCATTTAAAAGCTGCTCACCCAGAAACTTCTATTACAGCTGCAGTGACACACTGTGTGTCTCCACCTCCAACACACACATATAAACACAAACACATATCTGTGCACACACACAATCACACACACACACACACACACACACAGGTGCTTGCATCAATCTTGCTCATGAGTGC
>CAFUXE010000241.1:371823-389717 GCA_903364295.1 Serranus cabrilla
GTGTGTGTGTGTGTGTGCGTGTGTGTGTGTGTGCAAGGGCAATTTACCTGTTATCACCCAGTAGTTCTTGGTTGCCATCGACGTGTTGAGATTATGGTATTCAAGGGCTGTAGAGAGAAAGAGAGAAAGTTTCAGTTCTTTGCCGTTGTTAGAATCTTATTAAAGACTTTTGTAACCACCTGTATTTGGGGAATCAGACCAGTTTATAATACCGATCCAAAATTGCACACAACTGCACAGTTTAACCTAAGTCATTTTAATTAGCTTTTGTCAAAAAATGTTTTATCTACATAATTATGAAACACTAATTAACACTTATGTGCCAAGTGGAGCAGAACATGTCTGCAAAAAATCACCTACAGCTTACATGTCTACAACATTGACTCCTACAACACAATAACAAACTGTTTTTAATAAGTGTAGCGACCGTGAAGTCACCCACTGGTTTGAGGACTACTGTTTTGAAGCCTTGAGTTTGGCATTTTGGCCGTTGCCATCTTTATGCTTACATTTCTGTATGTTAAGCTATGTGATCAGCTAAAGCTAGTGCTAGTTAGCTAGCTTGGTTAGCCACGTGCATCCATAATTTAAAAGGAAAAGCTGTCCCCCTTGAGTGTCACTAAACACAAAAGTTGCAGTTAGCATGGGTGGGAGTTCAGACAGACGCGTCAAACAAACCCAGGACTTTCACCCAGGAGAACGTGGTTCGTGTCCCAGGTGAAAACAAAAGAAAACTTTGTGATTCATACATCACTTAACTTCCGTGCATCACATTTTCATGGAACTATGTCACATTGTCCTCGTAACAACATCACTTCCATCATTTATATGCATTTATTTACTTTTTAACCTTTCATTTTACATACCCAGAGCTTCAGAAACCATCCATTATTAGTGTTAAAGTGATAACTAAATCCTGGTTTTATGTGTGTGAGGGACGTCATCATTTCATAAGTCTCAAAGTTGCATAACAGAACCATTTTAAATTAACAGGGAAGGAGAACATCACAGCTAAACTTTTCAAAGCAAGTCTTAAAATGACCCAACTACAGAATAGAAACAGAGATTGGAAATAGAGATGGAGGGCAACTCGACTTGCATATTCTTCTTTCATTGCTCTCTCTCTCTCAGGGCAGCCAAGTCAGCTACACTAGTGGAACCAGGGGCTGGTACAACCTCCTCTGAGCCGTACAGTGTGACTGACTTCAGCTGACAGCAGCCGGGCAGGAGTGACACGCCATAGTGTGGTGGGATTTTATAACCGAGGAATGACCAGGAAGCACACAATGTCTTTGACTGTGTGGTCATGTTTTTATATCACAGGTGATGAACAAGAGCATTAAAGAGACCCACAGGTAAAATAGGTAAAAGACTCATGTCGGCTGCAACAGCAGAGGAGTGTGGCGCAGCTGTTCTGCAATCTGGACTGTCACTGGGCAGAGGAGTAAAGAATATTTCTCATAATTATAGATGTCTTGCAGTTGATGTCACAAACACATCAAATGTTAAGTTTACAGTCGCTCGCTGCCATATTGGGTACCTGCTTTCAAACTGAACATAGCTTCGATATGTTGCGCAAAGGAGACTCTAATATTTAATTCTGTAGCTCACATTAGGTCTCAGGTGACACTCAACCAACACTCAAATGACAACAGTGGCACAACTTCTATTTTGTATACCAGGGTTGAGGATTGACAGTTTGTTCTCAAGTGCCTGATAGAACACAAACTACATAGAAATGTGTTTGATTACTATAATAAAACTCTAATTCTTTTATGTCACATTTTCATTATCAAGCTGACATATAACTGCACAGCATCTTAATTAGCCTACTCAAATTATAGGCAGACTAAAATGTTTCAGATTCGGTACCAAAAGCTGATGTATTTTTAAAGCCTAGCATTGAGCCCTGTTTATTATTTATTCATTTTTAAATATGTGATTTATTTTAGTGAGGTCGTTTAAATGTGACAGCAGTATGTTTGTGTGCTCTGCAGAGGAGGAGATCTTTAGCAATGGCTCTTGGCGCAGGTGATAAAATACAATTAAACATTTATTGTCAGGTTCTTTATAACCTCTACTTTCTGGCCTCTCGGTCTACTTCCTCCGTCCATCTCCAGCAGCTATCATCCTTCCTTTCTGCCTGCGTGCCTCTGCACCTGCCTCATCTCTACCTGTTTACCTGTCAGCCTATTCATTTCCTAAACCGCCTGTTCCTTTCCGTCCCGCCGACTGTCTCCTTCCGTCTTTATCTACCCATCATCACTCCCTCAGTCCGTCGGCCTCTTTCTGTGTCCTACTCATCCTTCAACCTCTCTCTCCTCATTTCCCATCTGCCTGGTTCACCATCTGTCTCCACCTAACTCCTCCGAGCTGGCTGCCTGCCGAGACTTGTGTTCAGCTCGAGTCAATGGCGCTGCAGCGGCGGTTGCTGTTAATACCAGCGAGTGTTTCTGCTCTGCACTCTGACTGTCTGCCGTTCTGCTGCCTTTGTACGTGAGCACATTTACATTCACTGAGCTCTTCCCCAACAACAAGCTCACTAAAGACAAACGGCACTCAAGTGTTTCGGACGCATTCAGGGCCCTTTAGAGAATCAATTCAACGAAACGGCAAATCCAGCACATTCATATCATCAAAGCAGCAGCATTTGGGGAGAGATAAAAAAAAAGATCCTGCTCTGATAGTAATAAGCAAATGTAAAATGATGAGTGAGGCTGGCATTATTTTATATTTGAATCAACCCAAACCAACAAGGAACAGTGCTCTCAATACTACCCTGTCGGTGGCACTCAGCCCAAAGCTCATTTATTCTAAGGGACAATGAAAATTTTAAAAGACGTGCCACACAGACATATATTTATTTATTTATTGTAGCATAAACAGGAGGAAACAGTGCATTTGTTGAGGAATCCTTTCATCTCCAAAGTAATTAGGATTGTATGAGATTTTCAGGAAAGATAACAATATATTATATCATGAAGCGGCTCATTGATGTGTTTCTCAGCTATACGGAGTTATTTCAGATTAATTAATTGTTGTTTGTATTTTTGTGTCCTTCATTTGTTGACACTGAAAAAAGCAAAAACTACTCTCTAGGTAATACTAAATAGCATTTCTATGTAAAATATATTTTCTGCTCTCCATCACTGATCCAAGCTATGTTCAACTTGTCAAAACCACACATTTGCTTTCCCTACCAACCAGTCGAGTTGGCCTTGTCCATAACATATCCATGAAGGGATCTGTTTTATATTCTCAACAGCAGTTTGTTTACCTGTTATCATTCCACTGAATCACGCAATGAAAAGGCTACAAATACTGATATCATATGAAACCAGAGGATCTGAAGAATCCATTAGAATAAATTTAGAACAATGTCATGATCTCATGTCGAAGGGGGTAAAATAAGCTCAGATTTTCCCCTTCAGAGGTTGTAGCGGCTTCAAGATATTGTTATTGGATAAAATGCATTTATCCATTCTCAAATTTAACAAAATTAAACAAATGTTCTTCATCAACTTGGGACATAGCTGAGCATGGAAACGGATTTCAGAAAGCCAAACATTCATGTTCTGAATCTTTATACTCCTTTTAGGTTAAGTTTATTTATTCATTCATATTTATTAGAGATTTCTGACCAGAACAACTTGACAAACAGTGCTGAACTGCATCTCTAATTAATCTTCAGATCCACAACTTTCAGATGATGTAACTACCTCAATTTGGCATTTATTGTTGACCTGTTATCGCCCCCTAAAAATCTACTGCCCACAACTCCCAGTTCTTAATAAAAGGAGGCAGGATGATGAGTGGGTTCAATCACAACACAGTCAGAGACTCAAACATCATCAGCAAAGAATGGCATCATATGAAGACTGAAACTATATTGATACAAAACCCAGCTCATATCAAAGAATCTTGCAAACCATAAAAATACCAAACATCCCTCAAAGTACACTGCAACAAAACACTATGTAAGAAAAATGTAGTGTAATTTGAAAATGTGTTATTATCAATCAAACAATATACAGCAATATTTTGCTGTGTATAAATGTGTGAAATTGTTGGTTGGAAGTGAGAAAGAGGGCTACACATGTACTGTTTATTCTCCAAAGTCTCCAGTTAAATGGTTGCATGCTGAAGACATGGAGGCCGACTCCCTCACAGACTCCTCTGCATGTAAACAGATAGTGAAGATCAATATCCAGGCAGCTGGATCACACAAGAATTGATCATCCACTGATGCTCTCAGTAACCACAGTCAATGTGTCTGCACCAATACATGTCTGGACTATTCACTGTTATGTAACTGATGTGTCCATGAATATCTACAGCCATTCGTCGACCAATAATAAATCGAATTTATCGGTTTTTGTGGGTCTGTCATCATGTGCTCATTGTTCCATGAGTAGTAAAAGAGGCTGTTTTTTAAGGGAACAGACAGTGTTTCTGTGGTGATGCCAAGTGTGTTTGGATGTGACCATGTGAAGTGTGATGTTTTAGCCCTTTGGGTGTTGAGAGTACGCACAAATAGATACTAATCTAATCTCGCTAGACTAAAATTAGCTCATTCAGGGGACATGGACAACAGATTGCCTAAGGCATGATTCAGATGATAGGAGCTGTACAGCTGTTTGCCCTTTTAAAATCTCACAGATGGTATTAGAGGCTGGAGTGGAATACAAACTGAGCTCATGTGGCTCCTCTGTGGGCTCTATAGTCATTCACTTACGTTTAATAGTTGGAGTTAAATAAAAATGAATGCAATATCTGTGTGTATTCTGCAGTAATTAATGCTAACCACCATTAATGTCCATTAGTAATTTACTTTAGAAATGTAATGATTGCTCATGAGACAATTTGTATGAGGAATAAATAAAGGCAGAATGACTTTAACTGGACCTAAATGGGCCTAAACCTACTCAGACTGTCCGCATGAACAGTTTGTAAAATTTGCTATGAAAAGTAATGAGACGTAATATTAAAAGTGAGCGGTGGTGAATGGCCCCGTCTGTCAAGAGTGGTGTTTGTGTACCACTGTTGGAAGTTATGTCCGGAAGCAGAGTTTTTAAACTTAACTCAACAAGACTAGGTGGAAACCTAGTCAGATATTAGTAGCAATAATATGTTCAATGTGTATTATTTTATTATTGTTTTAGTCTCTTTGTGTGAATTTATTTGTCTGTGGTTGTTTTGTTTTTTCAATTTTGAAGTCATTTTGAGTCTCTTTGCAACTGACTTGTTTCTCTTTTTAGTTCTTTTAGTCTCTTTGTAGTCTTGTGTTACTTTGTACTCATTTCATGTTTCTTTTCCTGGTTGGGATTTGTCTTTTTGAGTGACATTTTGTAGGTGAAGGCCGGGGGCAGCCCCGGACACTGGGCACAGATCCTAGATCTGTGCCCGAAAGGCTTGTTAAGTAATCCATCCATGGAGGCCACAATATAGTTTGACATCCTTCTTTACTTACACGATATAGAGTAATCCACGCCCCAGGTCAAACATACGCTAAGTCATGAATCATTCATTGCCCTGCAGTGAACTCAATGGTTCTCAGTAGTCAGTGTTGTTGAAAGCACAGCTATGTAAATCTGAGTCAGACCAGTAGTTAATTGCGACAGGGAATGAGGAACTGTTAAGCAATGACTATAAATGTATTGTGAACATTTCTAACTTTTCCTTATGTAAAGCTCTGAGTTAAGAACACAAACAGCAGCAGTGGCTTCATCACTGAGGTGCTCCAAACAGGTCTCACTAAGTCGGGTGTCTGTTCCCTCTTTGGCTTAAAATATCATCTATGTCAATATTGTATTCCTTCACTGTTGACAGTCCTCCATCCTACCTCCAACCTCTGTCTGGTGAGACCTTCAAGACTAAAAATAAAGCTCTGAATGTAAAAAGGATTCAAGCACATCTCTGTATACTTGTTCCCTCCCTGCTGCTGTAAAGCTCATAAAAAGACAAGGAACAGGGATGTGGGCACAGTTTCTATCCTTGTTGTGTTTTCAAGTCAACCTTCACAGCCTGAGGGGTAACACTGAAGCTAGTTAGAAGAAAATATGGCTCACTTTCACTTCCTTGGCACATTAATAGTTCAGGATTTTTTGCTGTAAAAGAGCAAACATCAGCATGTCCAATTCTATTAACGTGGTCTTTACCATGGAGAAATATTATGCAAAAGGTGCAAAAAGCAACAGAGGAAGAAAATGAGCTAATAAAAGTTAGAGATGATGAAAATTCTAACTGAGATTTCTGTGTCCACAGAGTCACCTTTTCAACTAGAAATGAACACTGACTTAATGGGGAGAGCATCTTGGCGGTGTCTCAGAATGAGCTAAAATAACACTCATTAGAACAGCATAATGTCAAGTCAGTGGAATGTCAACACTGATTCTGTTTTGTGATGTACTTCAGGGCTCTTAAATGCCAGTTTGGACTCAAAACAAAAATGGAGACATAATATTGTTTTTGATAGTTTTCCAGAAACAATCTCTGGCATGGTGCACTGACTCAATACAGATGAGCAGCGCAGCTTTAACTTATCATTAAAAACTGCATATTTTTGTGAAACAATGCAACTGTCAAAGTCACATGCTTTGTCCACAGATAAATGACTCATTTTCATTTCTACTTGCAGCCCTCTGTGAATAATTAGAGGCATCATAACTGCCCAGCAGTGCCCTTGAGAAGATGGCTTGGAGGTACATCAAATGAATTAGTATCAAACACTCTGAGTGAACTTTCATTTGTGGGCCATGTGCCATTAATTGTGGGTTAGACAATGCTAGTCAAGTCTTTATGTGTAGCCATAAGAGAGAGGAAATGTTCACATGCAGTGATGCCAACTTATGAAGCCGCTTAGCTGCCCAAAATATAAATTTGCCCGTTGATCTCACTTGCAAATTTGCATATGATTTAATTTACATGACCTTTCATTGTATGGAAAGCACTAACATCATCAGGCTTGTTTGGATTAATCATGAAATTAAATACAACAAAAGTATGTTCACTGGATTAACCATACTTATTTGCTTTTAAGTGAATTAGAGGTGATTGGAATTAGTTTTTGGTGCCAAAAATAATCTGTATGTAGATAATTGATTAGATATGTAAAAGGGACTGTTACTTTGGTAGAATGTAGTTCTGGTTTCACACTTTTCCACAAACAATAGCTGTTGGCAAAATGTACAAAGGCACTTGGATGCATGGGTGTAACATGCAACAGAAGAAACATGAATGTAGCCTAGACATTGCAGGATTTAAACTTCATCTCACAAAATTAAGTGAAAAGACGTCAAGACTGAATTCCATGCTGCTGACACGTAATGTGTAAAAATTACATGACACCAGTGTTTAAGAAATTGTGGTCATTTCACGTAATTTTGTGGTACAGCAGAGTGTTCTAAAAATGTCTCACATTGTTATTCTACAAAACCAATGACCCAGGTTTAAGGCAAAAAACTTCCTGGTAAGGTGTTATAAAAGATAAAAGATTGCAGTAGTTTCTGGTTAGGCTTTTATGGGAAGTGTTTTATTAAATAATACTGCTACCACAGCTGTGACGGCTAAGGACCATAAGGTACATGGTGGTTTTACTTACGCTCAGCGATGACCATGGGTGGGTAGAACAGGAAGTATCCCACCAGCTCTGCGGTCAGCTGGTTGAGGAGGCCGCTGGAGATCGTCCCATTAAGAATTGCATCCTGGTTCTTCACCACATACACGAGAGAGACTGACGGAGAGCCAGACTCCTGGGACACACTCTGGATCTGAGGATGAACAAATCATTTTTGCAATATTGGAATGATTATTCAATTCTTTATTTATAGCAAACACATAAAGAGTCAGCAGTGGGCGCATGTATAATTGAAACATTCATACAGAAACATCTAATGGTATCATACCGAATGTCTACAATGCCCATAAAGAATGAATAACAGAGACAGAGACACAGCATGACACTCTGAATGAACAATGTTTTTTCTTTCTATAATAAGACCTGTGTGGCGCTCTGAAAACAATGTGACTGAGTCACCGTAGTAAAGTGGATCATGATGCACGATACAAGCAATTCCCACCACATTCCTCCATGAGTGTTAATATTTCAGAGGATGAATTATGAATGGACCCTATATCTGCCTCTGCTTGCTGAGACCTACTTTATGATTATGATAGTGTGTGCATGTATATCATGCAGTCATGAGAGCACCTTCACAGTCAGAGAGGAAGTGAGAGAAAATGACAAGGAAAGAGAGAACAAAAGCAAATAAAATGGCACAATAGACATAAAATGGCATTGTAGAGGAACGAGCTTTGATAGCATCTCTGGAAATAAAACAATATATGTCACTACAGTCACTCTTCTTTAAGTGTAGATTGCTACCAAACCTTCCTGACTGTCGTGACCTCTGAATAATAACACAGCAACGTTCAGTGTTTTATATGTTAATTTGCAACAGTGTGTTTTTTTTTGTTTTTTTTTTACAATAAAACAGGTATGTAAATAGTTGTATTGTTGTGAGGGTCCAAACTTTTTACCTAGAGCTTTGTTTTGCACATTAGTATGCTACATGCAAATATGACATATTATGGCTGTCTGGGTTTTGCACTAAAAATAGCCTCTATGAGATTATGTACCTCCACAGTGAGCCTGTTGTAGGTCTCCAGCACTTTGTCCTGAGCCTCTTCAAAGGCATTTTCCAGCCTCTGCTCCAACATCTGGACAAAACTGCAGGAGTAGATGTTATCTGTTGGCCCGACGAACCTCAACACTGCAGCGGAAAGAGAGAAATATATTTATTTAATATACAACAAAATGGAAATGTATATACAACAATAATTAGACATAAAATAATACAAAAGCAGAGAGGGAATAAAGGCAATTACTGCCGATGAATGAATACTTTGTGTTTGACATTATACATATTTATGCTGTTTTAAAACCTGAGGTTTCAACACATACAGAGCTTTACTTAAACACAGTGGCTTTGATAGTTACTGATAAGTAACTGATAAGTTTTACATGTTATACTATATACACAAAATTCCGAACTATAAGTTGTGTACCAAAATAAGTGTGAACACTGTAAAAAAAAAAAAAAGCTTGATTAACATTTCCTTATTAAAACGCCTATTATATATTTTATTAAGTCTTGTACACAACCCAAATGTTTCTAACAATGTTCAGAACCAGATTTGTATACATTTCAAGGTAGTTTTTAACTATTTATTTTATCCAGCTAAAGACTTTTAGTCATCAGATGTCAGGATCCAAAGTTATCAGAGAGAGAAGCTGAACAAATGTTAACAGCAGCTTGATTCTAGGACAGATGTTTACCATGAAACTGCTATATTCAGTGTTTTTACCAGTTTAAATGACTAGGTCTATTTGTTTTAGAGAAGAGGAGAGCTCTGCTTTGTTTTGTCTTTTCGAGAGGCCCCCCGGCAAAAATGACATATTGCGCATATTAAATATCTGCTTTTTAACATAATTGATATGAGGTTTCAAGCCGGGGAAAGAAAAAGTATTTTGAATCCACTTCATCAGCTTGTGTTTGGAATCTGTATCTGGGGCTTTTTGGTATTAATGACAGTATTGCTCCAGATAGACGTTTCCTGTGTGACCGATAAACCTAAGCAGTGAGACAGAGAAAGAGGATTATCGCCATCGAGAATGAGAACACCTAAAACAGTAGCTGTCTGTCAGCGTCAGGAGGAACAGGGTAAACAATATTGAGTCCATCAGCAGATTATGGAGGATGTTATTAATGTTGTCTCAGTCCTTTTACTGCAGTTGCCCTCCATTCTCTCCTGCACTCTCTTTTCCCACTCTTTTAAAACAAACCTCTGAAAGGACAGAGATAGGCGCGGTGGAACAATATTCTGACCTAAATTCAAAACGTCGTGGTGCTTATGAGCGCAGGCTACATCTTCAAAAAAAGGCATAAGACTCTACATCCTTCACTGGTCTCATAGTCTGCAACACATTGCAGGCACAACAGTGTTGACCCAGTTGATAATCTTATGCAAATTGTGCTGTGGATGGTGAATTGGCATATACTGTGTATTCATGGTTTATGAGCTGAACAAGCCAGCAATGGATTTTTATTCTTGCCTAAAGTGGCTACTTTATACACAGCTGCACACTAACATGGGAATAGTTTCACTGCTGAACACATCACACGACAAGTAATGGGATGTGTCATGTGTGTTTACAGACACATGGATCTAAAATATAACGCCATGGAAGCAACACATAGACTGCACCAGTTTTCACAACAACTATCTAGTTTTTCTACAAGCAAAAAATTGTATTGCTACAAAAAATACAGCCTGTAGAAACGATGGCAATGGCAATATTTGGAAGTACAATATTTATTCATTTTTACCTCTGTTTGGTCTCAACCAAATCCTGAGTCAATTATCAGTCTGTTTGGCTTCTAAATGCTGCTCTATATATAAAAAAAATTACTGCTAATGTTATGTGCTGTGTACAGTGGTTTTATCAGTGTTGTTTCACTGAAAACAGTTACCTGATTCTACAGGTAACAAGAGTGGTGAGAGTGGTGAGGATGAACCAAAACTATAGGTTATAAATATGAGTTATAAAACAAAAACAATGAGCTAAAAGCACACAAAAACACTGTGGAGCTGATGACACTTAGCGTGATGGGGCTAAGATCAAGAATTTAATTAAAAACAAAACAAAAGAACATTGAAAACAAATTTGGTTTAAAGAGATAAAACATTTCGACTAAAAGATGACTAAAATGTAATGACTTCATTGATTAAAACTGGACTAAAACCTTTGAGTTGTCATTGACTAAAACTACGAAGGATAAAAATGTCTGCTCTTTTGTTTAAAGAAAAAGGATTAAGGAATAGTAATTTAGAGTGCTTTCAACCCATTGGTGAACAGACAGTAATGTTTAGTGTGCTCAGAAAATAAAGAGTTTATGAAGCTTCATTTGGCCATCACAAGTTTCCTTCAGCTTCTCCCAGCAGCGACAGACTTCATCAGCATTGTGTAAACTCACAAATGTCTTGAATATAACATTTAATACTTCAGCTTTAATATAAAGGAATTTATTACTGCAGCTTAAAAAGAAAAAAAAAGAATGACTACCTTAAAAAATACATATAATGACTTTAATCCAATCACAACACCCCTGCAAAATCTACCAAATTCGATCTAGTAAGCTGAATCGAACTCAAACACTGCACCGACCTGAATTTAAAAACAACATTTCTTTTTAAGTAATAGGCTTCCCATTCACACATGTATGTTTTAAATAGCAATTTGTTAATTGCACGGATTTTCCTAACCTTGTTCCCACAAGACCTGATTTAGATGAGTGTGTGCGCGCGCTGAATGGTGTTTTTTTAAGAGGCTTAAGAGGCTGACTAAATGAATGGACCAATTTGCCTTTGCTCTGCAATCATGGGAGTTTGTATGGGATTTAGGGTATCAGAGAAGAGTAAAGGAGAGCAGACATGTAATCAGAATTTTCTAATTTTGTCTCTGCTCCACTCTTCCCCTGAGTCTCCCTCCCTGTACTCTCATTGCTTTCTCTATCTCTCTGCTCTGCTCATACTCTCTCCTCCTCCTCTCTGCACATCTCTAACCTCTGCTATCCTTTATCCTTTCACACTGCACTTCCAGAATTAACACCATTTTTTGTGTTAGATTCTCTTATGTAAAGGTTGATCTATCTGATCTCATTTTCCATTCATCACCTGTTTTCAGCTGCAGGTGAACGCTTGGAGCGGGCATCCAGGCCACCACAGGAACCAGAACTGCCTTAACCAGCGGGGTGTGCTGCCTGATGTCCGACAGCAGCTTGTCAAAACCGTAAACATGCAGCGCCTCAACGACCAAGGAGGAAATGTAGACAGTTTTGCCGCTGGTCACGTAGTAACCCAGCGTCACGTTGTGGGGGCTGCAGTCATCGTGTTCCACCTGTACGGAGAGAGAAAGAAACATTCAAGTTGTGTTTTTAACTTCACTAACATCTGTACTTGAAGAGAGGCTGTGTACATGTATCCTAAAAACATGGTGGTGCAAGTATGTCTGGAGGATTTCTTATTTCAAAGCACTTACACTGCAAAGAAGAACCAGACAAACAGTATCAGAGAGAAAATCAGTGCTAACAGGTGAAACAAGTCTGGAGACGAGGTGACGGCTGCATTTATTTTAAAATACATGTTGAACTAGCAATGGGTTTAGAATACAAATGCATCAGAAAAAGTATATTTATAATCCCCCTTTTTTATTAAAAGCCAAATCCCCCTCAAGGGCAGCCTTCGACAGTCATAAAACTGACTAACTGTGTCCCGGAAAAACACATACAGACGACAATCAGTGATGAGTCAAGACTCGTATTTCTGGAGCTATACACCGCCCACCTTCCTCTGCCCTCCACCTTCTTCCACACTGAGCAGCTGTGGCTGTTGTTACTATGGCTCTTTCCTCATCCTTCTCTTCCTCTCCTCTCCTCTGGAAGTGTTAGTTGGCTGCCCCAAGCTTAAAAAACACAGCCCTGTGTATTTTTAATGTCTTTGTTTTAACACATCTAATGCAGCATCCATAACTAGTGTATAAACTGTCACTGAATGTTTAACACAGTATGTAATGATATATATTTTGGTTCTTTTAAACAGAAATGTGTTTTAAATGTGCTTTACTTCAGGTTTTAAGTATTATTTGGTGAAAGTATATAAAGAATGGACTGGCATTAGATAATGTTTTCATCATAATACATACAGCATGTGTTATTTTATTACTGTATGTCCAATTATACAATCCTGAACTTATATGATATTTTATTAGAATGTATCAGTATTACACAGCAGTTCTGGAAAACTTGCTGAGTCATCCCCAGAAAAAAAAACCATTTACACATCTCCCAGGTTTGCAGAGGT
This sequence comes from Serranus cabrilla, assembly GCA_903364295.1. Lineage (NCBI taxonomy): Eukaryota > Metazoa > Chordata > Actinopteri > Perciformes > Serranidae > Serranus > Serranus cabrilla. The sequence goes on from CAFUXE010000241.1 coordinate 384,745, forward strand.
TCCAGGTTGTGATAATCCATGTCCAACAGCACACTCCTGGGCAGTAACTATAAGTACTTTAGACAATTTAAGTATTTTGTTTTCTAAAATAAGGGAAATTAATGGATGGAAATAAGCCCTGTTTTCATTCAAGCTGAAGCGGATTTGAAGCGAAATTTGTTGCATGAAAGAAAATGCAAATTAGGGATGTTTCAATCAACTGGTTTAGAGAAAATAAACAAAGTATAAACATATTTTGGTCGGAAGATGGCAGTGTAATGTATTACTATAGGCTAATCAGTCAGTAAACAGTAGAAGTAGATATTGCGCTAGAGACAAAAAACCACAACAAAAGAGAAAATTACAAAATCTGTTTGGGTTTCCAGCAGAGCAGAAACAGCTGATCAGTCATGCGAGTTAAATATTCGCTACATCAGAACTTATTCGATCACCCATCAGGGTTTTTTCATGCCAATCTTCAAAATGTGCATATAAATGTGTTGTTGGAAACATGACTGTAGTTGGTGAGGGTTTGATTTCGTTCATATAATGAACAATATATGTGACGGACAGGTGTTGGGCCTGTGTCTCTTCTCAGTGTCTCACAATCTGTCCATCAGTGTGTCATAGTGTGTTAGAAACCCTTTATTTCTTGTTTAAATACCACTTAAAATTAATAAACCAGAGGGTTCAAATTAAGTGAGACCCATTTTTAATTCTCCATGCACCTGCAGAAGCTACAAGGTTTGAATTTCAACCTTGTTTTGCATCCTTGAAAAGCACTGTTGTATCTAATAAAGCCAAGCGGATCTGCCCTCGCCCTCTGCTGTCACTTTGTTCCTCCCTGCCAAAGCTGTAAAAATGGCCAATTTTAGAAGCAATTATGGTTAACCATACTGTTCAATGATGCAACATATTAAATACTGCTGCATGTTAATTTCATGCTGTTTGACAATCACTGGCCCTGCTGAAGCCAATATTTGCCTGTCAACAATGCCTCAAAACAGTGCCTGCAGTACAAACCGCGGCTTTTAAAGCTCCGGCCAATTTTATACCTCACTGTTGTCGGTGCTGTCTCTCAATAGGCTGATCCAGATTGCCAAATAATAGTCTACGTTATCTGATGGAGAGGATGAGAAGCGAGGAGAGTGTGTCTGTGTGCGTGTGCGTATGTGTGTGTGTGTGTGTGTGTGTGGGGCAGGCGGTAGATGAAAGTGGACTGGAGCTTAGAGACACTGAGTCACTCCCAGTGTAGGCTCACAAACAACTGGAGAAAAATAGAAAAAGCAGGCAGATGAAGACAGAAGACAGACAGACAGCGAGATGAAGAGAGGCAGGTGGACAGACAGAGGTGGGCAGGGACGACAGGCAGACCAACAGACAGGCGAGACAGACAGGTTGGCAGGAAATCAATCGACTTAAACCAAGGGAGCAATCAGATAGGAGAGATGAAGGAGGGGAGCAGTGCGAGAAACGTAAATATTGAGCAGGAAGAGGGCAAGAGAGTGATTGTTTGAGAAGAGACAGAGAAGATATTGAAGAAACAGAAATAGACTTAGTTGAAAAGGACCATTAGAGAGGTTAGACGGAGACAAAAACGATCGGCAACAGAACAGAATGATCACTTGACTGCACTACACTGGGAAAAAAAGGATAATTTATTCTGAATTTATTTTCCATAACCATGTTTGTGTGAGTGTGTGTGTGTGTGTGTGTGTGTGTGTATTAACCTCTCAAAGCAAACACTACCTGACTATTCAACAGGTTATTTCATCACAGATTCAAACGCTGTCTGTATTAGTCACCTCTCCCTGTGTTTCTCTAGCACCATTCAGATGAGTCCTTGTGAGGTGAATGAGCAGGAGGAGAAAATGATGAACACTGTAGAATATTGTAAAGTGATGACACACTCAAGAATATCTGCACACATGAAGAGTCAACACTGTGGCAAAATTAAAACATAAGGATTAAATTATCTTTATAGCATCATAGAAATGCATTTTTACTCAGTATGGTGAAGCACATAGACACTTATGGTTTTATAATTTACATAGAGAGTGTTTCGACCTGTTGCAGTTAGTGGTGAGTATAGTGGATGCAAATATAAAATGATAAAATGCAAAACAAACAAAATCTCTGAAAAAGACAATTCCCTCTAAGTAAAAAATACATATTTTTTCTATTACTCATATTTCTATTTATCAGTGTAGATTGTTACTGTAGACATGTCTGCCTTCTCTCCGAGATAACTAGATTGCTGAGCTGTACCATTAGTTATAGTTGGATCTTCTCCCTCTGTGCAGTGAAATGATTGGCAAATGGTTGCCAGTAAAACAGAAAATAGCTCCTACAGCCCACGTCTTTGGATTGTCATGAGCAGCCGGGTCATGATTCCTGGAAAAGGACACATCTATCTGTTGAGCACCAAATAGTTCCATTATATTACAGAGATAAGATTCAATATCTCCAACACACAGCTACTAACACCAACACATCTAGACTTCTACAGGTAGAAAATAAAACATTTATTTCTGATTTGGGGTGAACTGTCCCTTTGGTGTGAAGTGTTCGGTACTGCAGTGTTTTACTTGTGATGAGACAGCTCTATGAGCCCCTGTTAACTAGCCACTGACCAGTGTTATGATCGAATTGTCTTTATGTTTTCTTTATGTGTCATGAACAAAAAGTGCCAAACCTTGATGGGTTTACAAAACCACAAAAAAATACGGTTGCAGCGGTTCCACATTTAAAAACCAAAAAAATACAGAATTGCAGCTTATTTTGAAACTTAAACTCAATATTCTGCCTTTTCTTCAAAGCTTGACATATAAATTCTGCTGCTATAAAGGTTCCCTTCCTGAAGAGAGTTATTCATAGTCCTCCAGCCAAAAGACATCAACATAAACGGAGGTCATTTTACTAAAAAAGTACATCCCGTACATCCTCATAGACAGGACAGTGAAATAAAAAACAAATCTCATTCTCAACCTTACCTAGCTTACACAACAAAGTCTGTCCTCTGCAGCCGTGTCTATGGCTATGGAAATGTTCAGCCTATGAAAGGAAGTTACCAGCACCAAACCTGTGGTTAGAAGGTTCTGACTTATATTGACTAGCTCATGATCTTTAATTACCAGCCACTGATACATGTTTAGACCTGTGTTTAGTAGCCACTGACCTGTGGCTAATAGCCTGAGATCTTTATTTTTGTTTATTACCCACTGACTTAGTTATTTCTAAACTCCTAACTAGTCACTTAGGATACTGGTTACTGACATGTGGTTTCAAGCCATTGAGTTGTGCTTATTATCCACTAGCCTGTGGTTCCTATAGTTGACCCTGTAAGAGACACTGACCTGTGCCTGGGCTGTGGAGTCATTCAGGGCTCTCTGCAGGGCGTGGCTCAGTCCTTTAGAGAGGTTCTGTTTCAGGATCAGATCCAGACGGTTCCTACGTAGCTCAATGGACAGAACTGTAAAGGGAAAAAAATATTAAAAAAATTGGGAGCAGACTGTGCACAATGTGTTCATATTTGGCTTATTCATATATTTTTTTAACAAATCTGACTTTGACAGCTTTTTGCTGCTTCAAATTACTAGGAAATATTGCCATCTATGCGTCCCTCCCGGCATTGTCTACTTCTTCTACTTCTTATACCAATACTATGCTATTCATTCACTCATTATCCTTAACTGCTTATCTGAACTCAGGCATCACATGGTTGGCACATAGAAACCATTCACTCTACTGCTTTGCCGTGCCTTTAAGAAATGTAATATAACAGAGAAACTGTATTTCAGTTGGCCTAATATTAAATTTGGTCTATTGACAACCACAATTACTTGGCATTGTTAGGGACCCTTGATTTCTAGTAAGAGCAGCCTTCAATATTATGGCATGGGTTCAAATGTAGCAGATTTGTCTGCCAAAAATGAATTCTGTGAACTCTTTTCCAGCATAGTATCCAGGTTTCCAAGAATAGTATTGCTGTTTACACCAGTTACTATCCTACCTCTGTTACGTAACTTAAAAATAGTAACATCAGACAGTTGCCTCCTTTTAGGTGGCAGGAGTGACAATTGTGTTTTTTTGTGATATGGTTTCAGAATGATGATGACAGGACAGGAACAATTAGATACAAAATAGGATGTCTACGGGAGGATTTTGTTCCTTGGGAACCATCATGTTTTTTTCAAAATCAGGTTTTATAGAACTGCCATTAAGGCGGGGAGGGTCTCCCCAGGGTGCATGTCCCTGAGTCCTGAATGCTTACAACGCCTGGCCCCGCCCCTGACCATCGAACTGGTAGGGATTCAGTATCCTGCCACACCATCTCTGGTAAATGTAGGCTATAGTCTCCAGCCTCTTATTAATCTAAGTTTTTATGCTCAAGGAAAATCTGCCCTTGTTTATGTGCAAGTTTTAATTAATTTTGTGCATGTAATTACATCTTGGACATCATGGCTGCATTGTGCCTGAGCCTGGAATGGCATTTCCCTTGTATTCATCATTACTTTGTAACACATTTTCAAGAATAATGCCAAAGCCGGCCTTCATGGCTTTTATTAATAATGTTGAATATTCTTAAGGTAATTCGATCAAGGACATGCAGTAACTGGAGTACCGGCAATGTGTTTTGCTTTTTCCTTTAGATGCTTTAGTCATTCTTTTTACTCTCTGTTCTTTATCTCCAAATTTAATTATTCCAATGTATGAATAACTTTGAAAAAATATATATTATAATGATAATGACATACCTGTTCTGACCCAGTACTTCTCAGTCACATTGCATGGTAGAGGACTTTCCTCTGCGCTGGTACTGGATGGAGGTTCAGTGGTTGTGGTGGGAGGCGGTGTGGTTTCGATCGGGATGAACAGAGTGGTGGTCGGTACCTTTGTTGTTGTGGTTGTTGTGGTAGTGGTAGTGGTGGGAGCGACAGTAGTTGTAGTTGCAAGTGTAGTAGTTGTAGTAGTGGTTGGAAGAGCAGTGGTGG